>JANRGW010009224.1:0-23370 GCA_024733675.1 Psilopsiagon aymara | reverse complement strand
GGAGGGGGGGTGAAACATGTCTACGTTTGTCTATGTCGACATCAGCAACACAAAATATGGCGTCCGCTTTCGACAGGGCGTTACGTAGAGGCGAGCTGGGCGATTTTGTCAGTGCGGGCTCTAAACCGGAGCCGCCGGTTCCCGCGGGGGGGAACACACGGACGCGGCCGCCCGGGGGTGCCGCAGGCGCGGGAGGGGCCCCGCCGCCACGCGTGGCTCAGCGGCCGCACTTGGCAGCGGTTCCTCCTGCTTTAATTCGTGATTATGTTTTTCCTCTCCGCCCCCTTTCCTCTCCCCCCGCTGCCGGTTCCCCCGTGACGCCGTGGCCGGGCTCGGGGGCTGCTGGCGGGGGTTGCGGGGAGCTGCGGGCGGGTGGCACCGCGCCGGGACCGCAGCGGGGCAGAGGCGGGCTCCCCGCTCCGCCTCCCTCCCTCACCCCCCCAGCGCCTTCCTGTGGCGTTTTATTTCTCCGGGATGGGGAGGCTGAGGAAACTCGGCCCGTGGCGTGCTGCATCCACTTTTATCGGTGAGGAGGGGTGACTTTCCTTTTGTTTTAGCTGTTTTCCAAAGGCGACGCGCAACCGTCTCCTTTTTTTCTTTCATTCTGCCCCTCTGGGATGAGGGAGATAGCAAAAGACACAGATTTTTCTGCCCTCTTTGCTAGGAATGAAACTTGGAGGTGGAGTTGGGATATGCGTGCCTGACTTCGGGGTATCCTTTTGCCCGGCTTTTCGCTGAGCCCTTTAATTCACTCTGCACATGGAAATTTCTCCCGAGGGAGAGACAGACTGGAAGAGGACATGACCCTGATTTCCTCCCCACCTTGGGCTGCCCAGGCTCGTCTCCAATAGCAAGTCGATGGTGATACCCATCCTCTCGGGGCAGGTGCTCTTTCTAAACTGTAGGAACTTGTGAGGGCCCTGCTGAGCAGGGGGAAACTCGGCAAAAGTTTGGGGTTGGAAGGTGGAGAGCAGAAAGGGAAAAAGCATCCAAAGTAGGAATGGGGGGGAAGAGAAAGATTTGGTGTGTATGAAGGTGAGTTAGTGATGGCAGTCAGCACCTCCTGCCAGCGGGTCCTGAGGCAGCAGTGGGGGGAGCAGCAGACAAGGGTGGTGAGTGAACCAAGGGTGCCTTGCGAGCCAGCGCCTCTGGCACCACGGGGGATCTCCCTCAGCAATGCCAGGAGTGCAATGAAAGGCTGTCAGCCAGGCAATACTGCTCTTTCCTATTAGATCTTATTTTGTCCCACAGGTGTCAAGATACAACTTCAGGAAGGGATTTTAGGACATCCTTTCGTGGAGTCATCACAACAAAAAGCAAACCTGTCAAAACCGGGGCTGAAACTAAAATGTCAAGTGTCTCAATGAAATTCTTTTGCAGCAGATGATGATAAATCTTTACTGCTCTCTGCTTCGCCATCCAGCTCACCTACAAATAATCCACTTGTAGTCGGTCAGTTAGTTGTCTTTTGGTTTTGGTTTTAAACTTACAGCAGGGTTTGTCCCTCCTGGAGCGGTCTGGGATGGCTGTGAAGGTGCAGGTGTGACCAGCGGGGTCTGATGTCTCTAGCTGAAACCTCTTGCATGCAGCCCTATGGGAAATGGCATGTGGAGTAGCACTGCTGTGTGCTGCCGTGGTTTTGCTGGACCGGTAGAGGAGTAATTTTGCTGTTTAAGTGGTATCTGTGCCTGAAGTGCTTTGCCAGTGTAATGTATCCCTGTCCTGCTGAAGCCTTTCTTATGTAGATGTGGCTTCAGTCTCTTATATGAACCCTGCAGCTCTTTGAAACATAGAATTGCAAATTGATCTCCGGGTCAGAATTGCAAATTGGTCTCCCTGGCCAGCAGTCAGGGTGAATATAAATGCTAAAAGGCAACAGCACTTTTGAAGTTGTTGTCTGGTCCTTACGTTACTTTGACAGCCGTGTTTATCCCCTTCCAGGCTTCTGCAGAATGAATTGCAGAAAGCTCTTCCATGTTCATCCACTCTTCTCCTACCTATGAAGAACTTAGTGCTGGAAGGCACTTATAAATGTGTATGGCTTGGTTGTCAGCCCAAAGCCTGCCTGATTACTCACCTTCGTGAAATGACATTTGTCTTGCCTGCCCACCCCAAAAATTCTCCTGTCAATGTTTCGTCCCACAGGACATTTGCTCTTGGTATTTAAAAGGTGTGTGCGCCTTCCAAACATTGTCTCTCAAAGTTTGTCTTTTACCTTAGTTACAGTCAGTAATTCCTTAACAGTGTCCGTAAAAGCAATAATCCATTGTATGAGACAGCCCAAGTTGGCAGCGTCATGTTTGGTTCTTTTTTTGTCAGAGAGGGGTTCTTATTAAAAGTCAAAAAGAGAAAGCTGACATTCGATGTAGCAAAGTTACTGCTTCTCACATTTTCAAATCAGTTTCAAACTGCTGCAGGCTGGAGTGAGAGCACAGCAGGTTTTGCTCATCCTTACGCAAGATGAAGATTTTAGTGCCAGGCATGACATCAGTGCATTTGCATGTGGAACATCTTCGGGTTTTATCCCTTTTAGCTTTGCTGTAACTGAGATGATCCTGAGCAATATTATTTGGAGTCTCTCTGGTTGGGATGTTTTGACCCATGTCTAAATTATTTTCAAGTGTGCCCACTTAAGGAATGAAAACATCCACTGAAAATTAATCTAAATAGTATTTTGATTATAATTTGTTCAGAAATGGACAGTGTCACTTCCCTGGGTTTTTACTGTGGCTGTCAGGTTGCCATAAAGCTGCATTTGCTTTTTAGGTGGAGAAAGCGTAATTGTAGCTTTGACTTTCTTTCAAGTGCAGGGATAATCCAGCAAGTGTGTTCCTTTCCCTAAAAGTTATGGCAAACTGAGGTTTACAACGTGCGCATCTGCGTGATGGTATCTGTTCCTGTTGAAAGTAAGTAATAAACAAAAGTTGGCATTAAAATAATCTATGAAGGCTTTAACTTAAAGCCATTAAAGTAATTGCTGCCTTTTTGTCAAGGCATGTTTACATGTGTCGCTTCAGCTGGAACTATTATTTGTGGTGTTTGTTTTATCAAGCCCTCAAAAATAGATAGGTCTGAAGTTTACTGGGTGTCACCCTTTGGTTCAGTCCCAGGGCACAGTAGGTCTGGTTTTCTTCTGAAAAAGCCAGAAAAGCTCTTGATTTCCGTAAGGTTGCAAATGCTTTTCAGGCAGGGCAGTATTTGAGAGTTAGGTTTGCAAACGTGTAGCAAAATGGGAGTGCAGTGAGTCAGACCCTTGGAAGATGAAGGGATGAGAGCTCAATTCCAGCCTTTCCATCCGGAGGTAGTTCAGAAACCACCAACCCAGCCCTCCCTCCCCCGCACCACCTTTGCAAGTCAGAAGGGTTGTTTGAGTGTTTTGTTTTCACAAAGATGCACTTGGGGTTGTTTCAAGAAACACTGTGGCTTTGGACATATGACAATGCCCTTGGTAAGCTTTCCTCAGAACCAAGAGGCAAAATGTGCTGCTGAAGTGAAAACTGGATTTTCCTTAAGCTGAATTTACCTAAAATGGCCAGTGTGGTGAGTCTGCTGGTGAAACCAGGAGATCCGGTCATACTGAGGGAGATGTGTGAAGTGACTTTGTGAATTTAGCAGTGAAGAAGCCTCAGGTGGGTGGGTTTTGTTAGTGAGCAGGGGGAGAATGATGCAGGCGAGCAAAGGAGGTTTTGGCGTTGATAACCAGGGACTTTGAAGGAGTCCTTCCTGAGGTGGGGGTTATTCTGGTAGCTGAGGATATGGGTTGTGGTGCAACATGCCCTTGAGTTCATGGATGAGATGAATGTGGCCAAACTGCCTGCAGCAAGTGATGCCCCAAGCAGGGCTGGCCATGGGAAGGCTCATGTCGGTGCTTGGTGGAGGGTAGCATTTGGATCTGGAGGGCTGACAGAAGGGATGAAGGGTTGGGAAGCAAATGGAGAAGTGATCTGTAACACCTGCATCATTAGAAATCACATGTTGGGAACTAGGGGGGACACAAACAACAGGGATTTCAGTGAGTTTTGGCAACCTTTTGTGGATCGGCCCAGTGTGCAGGGTACACGCCGGTGTGCCGGGTGGTGAAAGCAGGGCACGTGCAAGGAATTTGGTGTCACTCTGGCAGCAAGCTTCCCCAGCTATATCTACTGTTTATAGCCTCTTCAGGCTGTGGCCCCTGGTCAGATTTCCAGCAGGGACCTACCTGGTCTATCAAAGCAAAACCTGCTCATCACTTGCTTGCCTCTCAAATTAACTTTTGCACACATTTTGGGAGGAAATTGCAGATCCCCCACCCAGCCATAGGCTACAAGTTAAACAGGTCCATGATCCAGGCTCACTCTTGGGCTCAGCTGTCATACACACCATTTGCAAGCTCTGAAGTGAGATGGGTCTTCTCTGTCTCGTGCTGCCCCTCATCTCACAGCCATGCAAAGTTCGCTGGCTGCCCACCCCCCAGGGATCTGGCTTAAAGGACAGCAGCGTCATCCATAGGATCATAGAACCATAGAAGGGTTCAGGTTGAAAAGGACCTTTAAAGATCATTTCATCCAACATCCCCTGCAATGGGCAGGAGCATCTTTTGCGCGGAGCCCCATCCAATCTGACCTTGAATGCTGTCAGTGATGCAGCATCCACAGCTTCACTGGGCAACCTGTTTCAGTATCTCACCACCCTCACTGTAAAAAATTTCTTATATCCAATCCCTCTTTCAATTTAAAACCATTTCCCCTCATCCCGTTACTACAGGCTTTGGCAGAAAGTGAGCATGGATATATTTCAGACTATGTGCTATCTCGTTACACAGGGTACCCAGATCCTAGGAGTGCACAAGCGCTTTGGCGGGGTCAGCATCCCACACCCACACCAAAAGCTTTCTCCTTGGGTGAATTTGCTGTTGTAGTTTTATCGTCCCAGCCCTGCCTGATGAGTTTGATAAGTGACACTAGCAAAATACGTGCTTTTGCTGGTGTAACAGCCTTTTTGCTCATGGGTTTTGCCAGCACAGCTGCATCAGTGACGTATCCTGCCCTGGGCTGATAGAACCGCATGGTAAGCATTGGTGGCAAGACCTGACATGAGACATTCCCATGCAGAGATGTCTGCTGTCATGTGCATGCTCAGCTCTTGATGTCTGAACATCAACACTTCTTTCTGGGAAACCTTTTTTACTGCTGGAGTTAAGCCCAAGTTAAGCGCAGTCCTCCCTGCAGGAGCAGGCATTGGGGCTCTGGGCACAGGAGCAGGTTCGTCCTGGACCAGATGCAAGTGGCTTTGTGCACATCACAGAGTTCCCTCCAGACCAGTGTTATCTGATTTCCCAGTTCGCTTGGGAGACTCCTCCAGAGCCTAAAATTCATCTCTCCTGGAAAAATGTGTCAAAGCTGAAAACCAAAGTTATTTCCCTTGTGGTACTCCACTCACTGTCCCCTTAGCTATGAGTTTGTATGGAAACAATCTCGGTGAGAAGCAGCCCTCTTCTTCAGTCCCTTCTTTCTCAAGTGATATATAGATATATATTACTACTGTTTTTTAACTTACAGTATTTTGGTGAAGTGGTTTACAGTGTGGTCCCAGTTGGCACGAAGAGAGGGGACAATTAACTTCATGCGAGCAGTGGGAGGGGTGGGACAGGAATTTCTCTCCCTGGTTTCTGTGCCCCACTGTGGGCCTGAAATCTTAGTTTTCCTTCCTTTTTCTTCCCCCTATTCTTCCTGTCCTGACCTTATTTCCCCTCTTAAATGCTGAATAGTTTTGTTTAACTTGCAACCTCAAATTACCTGTCAATTTTGGCTTCTCTTTTGTTGTAAATTGTCTGTTGTTCCCACAGTATTCTAGTGTTAAAACTGCCTATTTCACTGGTTGGAGCTTAAAGCAAACAAACCAACAAAGCTTCAAACACCAACAGAAAGAGATCTTGCTTGTTTGCAGTGAGTGATCATAACTAAAGCAGCCTCAAGTTCAGGGTTATTTAACCTAATGTCCAGTCAGATGAGTGGAGAAAGAAGTCCTGTGAGCAAAGCTGTGTAGGGAAAAATAAGTTTCCATTTTAAACAGAATCTCATTGTTTGTGTCTGATTGTTGCTTTTTTAAATAGCAACCAAAGAAGCAGGTTCTGAGCTGGTTCTTAAAGGCACCCTCATATGGGTTTAATAAAATGCCAATGTTTCTCGAGAGCTCCATGCTGCTTCACTTGCCTCTGATGTATGTGTTCCTCTTTCTCAGTCTTCAAGCTTTGGATTTCTTACAGATATCTCAATCTGATTTCACACTTACTAGTTTCAGTTACTTCACGTTACACTCACTTGGACAGCAGAAGTGGGAAAATACTTGTTCTTCCCAAAAATCTTATCTGCAAGAAGAAAATCCGAGAGTAAACAGTTGGAGGCAGTTAAGTCCTGTTGGCTTTCACAGAGCACTGGGACAGAGGCCCCAGAAAGCGATGCAGGGAGGTTCTGGATCCTCTCAGGCCAGGGGAAGCCGGTACAAAGCAGACAGTGCCAGCATCGCTGAGCTTTGCTGGCGGAGCGCTGCTGATTCACTCTCGCAAGAAATAAAGGAAAGTCCTGATGGTTCTGGCCTGAAGTGTTTTTGAGGAGATGCCTTCCCCGCCTCTCTTCCTGCCTCCCACCTCTAAAGCAAATATGTTTTGTTGTGGGGTTGTTTTTTTTCAGCATCCTCTTCAGCACGAACTGTCAGGCACCACAGGGAGTTTTTCCTTGTCTTTTGTCTCTCCAGAAACTGATTTATTTAAATGATATGCTGGGAGCACATTGCTGTTACAGGCTTCGGTGCTTGTCATCTTCCTGGGATTCAGTACAGTTTCCCTGAAAACTGTGGAAGATGAGGTTATCCCAAGGGATTGCAGTTCTCCCAAACCTGAGGCTTTTTTTTCCGACTAGACTTCCCTTCCCAGTCTTCTGAGAAGAGTGGTGTTGGATCACACCTATTTATTTCCATATGACTGAGAGGCGAGGAAGTTGTTCAGATGCTTGCCTCCCTCCTGGGGAGAGTGCTTAGTTGCCTGGCTGAGTATCCATGCGGCTGTCACTATTCCCACCCATGGGATCACTGCACCAACACCCTCCTTTTCCTCAGCAAAAGGTGATTACAGAGTTCTTTGTCACTCATTTATTTCCTTGTCACTGTCTGGCATCCCCGTGGCACCTCTTGCATCCTGTAGAGTTGTGATGCTGCCTTTCGTTACCATCATGTAATGCTTGGTATCAGGAGGAGTCATGACCTCGCAGTTGCACATTTTTGGGATCTGTTTCTCATCACTCGAGACTCAGCAGCCAGGTATTTTTGAGAGCCAAAAGCCCTTTTACCTGGGATTTTGGCCTAAGAAACAGATCTCCCTGGCCTCTGTTCAGGTACAGTCATCTTTCCAGGAAGATGTGTTACCATTTTGAGGGTTAGGTTTAATTTTCTTCGAGAAGCCAGCAGTGATAAGATGCTGACAAAAGCCTCATGTGGGGTGTTTGAACCAGGGAAGGTAAGTTGGGATGCTGCACATGAAAGATGATGAATGAAGCAGTCCCTGCTGCAGCTGTGTCTGGATGCTGGGTGCAGGGGCTGGTGGCCACTGAAGACCTGCAGGATTTTGCCCAGTGGGTTGGAAGTTTCCAGGTAAAAATGGTGATGAGTAAATTCAGAGGAAGCTGCTGCCTTAGGAAGCCTTAACCTTCCTCCATCTGCCTGGGATTCTCCAGTATCATAAAGGAAGGAATAAGTTTTGAAGCAATTGGAGTGACGAGGAAGAAGGATATGTTTGGAGGGAACTGGTTTGTTAATTTCTGGTAACTTGGCAGCTTCTCTTTCTTTAGACTTCGGTCATCCTCAGTTCTGCTGTTGCTAAAACAGTTTTTACAGGACGCCCTTCCACTGCAGTTCTGCTGGCATCTCATCTGCCTGCCTTCGAGGGGATGAGGTGGCTTGAGAAACACTGTTTGAAGGCAAACACACGTTTCAAAATCCACAGTTAATCAGGTACAGGGAAAAAAATGTTAGCTCTCTAAACTATTTTGCTTTCAAGCCTAAATATACTTGAAGCACCCTAAATACTGTTTGTTTGTCCTGTTATCCCGGATCTTAGCCTTATCTATAAGTACCTTATTTTCATGTTTTACCTTATTTTTACATGTTTACCCTGTGTGTAGTGGACCAGGAGAGCATGCAGACACTCAGTGTGTGTCTGAGCCAGAAGAGGAGTATTATTTGTGGCGAAAAGATCTCATATATTGGGATGATCTTAGCTCCAGCCCCATCTTTTCTCCGTCAGCAGATCAGAGCACCAAGCTGGTAGATTTAAAGTTAATCTCCTGAATTCTGAACTCCTTTCTGTTTGCTCTGCTCTTGCTTCATGGTGGGCACCAGTTTAGGAGGAAGTACATTGTTGAGAGCATGATTTGCACTTTTAACTTCTTTGTGGTAGCCTCTTCCTTCCCCTCTTCCCCCACTGGCCTGTTCCCATCGTGCCATCACTTCAGAGGACTCAGTCCGCATCGCAGCAGGGAGCCTGCCGCAGCAGGGTGTTTGCAGGGCAGGGAAGGCTCCTTTCCATCCACAGGGAAAGAGCTTTGTGCTTGATGGAATGAGGGACGTGCTTTGATATGTGCTCTTACATGTGAATCACCCTCTGAAAAATGTGTCAGGTACTTTGCAAGGTGAATATTGGGTATTTAACATTAGCACTGCTGCATCCAAAAATTGGTAGTGATGTATGCAATATACAGTACTGTATGGCAGAGGATTTGTGGCTGTTGCAGGCTGCTTTACTTACAGAAGGTAGCAGGATGGGGATTATCACCCCATCTCTGCCATGCTTTCGCCTTTTCTTTTAGATCTCTTTTATGCAACAGTGTGAGGTGTAGTTTGCTGCATTTGGTGTATTTGTACAGAAAAGCTGAATTCCTGCCTAAGGCTCCTCTCTGTATTGATTTCTGCAGCCAAGGTTAGAATTTGACCGCATTTTTCAGTTAGCTGCCTTGGACTCAATGCATCCTTTCCAATTTGCCTTTCACTGGCACAAGCAGTGCCTCGGTAGGTGAAGCTCTCATGGGATTGCTCAAAATGACTTGTGTTTTTATCAGAGTGCTTTTGTTATCTTACTGTAATTGTTAACCTGGCTGTATCTTGTTCGTGTCTGTGTAGATGGAGGGTTTATTTGTTCCTTCTCACTCTTGCCCTGATTGAATCTCAGGGTGGAGGCCGCTACCATGTGTTGCAGGGTCACTGTCGCCTTGGGTTTGGTTTGTGCATCTTACAGAAGAGTTCCTGCACTGAACTCCTGGCATTGATCAGGAAGGAGACTCTTCTGCTCAAATTCATGATTGCTGGCCTGCGCAGCAGTGGTCTTGCCACCCTGTATTTGGTCTTCTACAGTCTACAGATACTCATCATGAAACACTCTTCACCTTTCACTGTGGCCACTTGGCTTGGTTGAGGTTGCCACTTGATTACTTTTTGGCTAGCACATGAATGGCACTTGTCTCTTTGATATGTTTAAAAATTAGTGAAAAATAAGTGCCCAGGAATTTGGAAGCAGCAAGTTTAACACACGGTTAGTACTGAAACTTTTACAGTGTAGCAAAAAGAGGAGGAAAAACATCAAGAATCTTACTACTAATTTTTTTCCTTCTTTTCTAAATGAAACAGGCAGCTAATAGGAATCTGATTAAGACACATTTGAAGATGAGTAGGGGTATTTTAATCATTAACCTTTTTTTTTTACTTGTCTGTGGTTTTGAAATATCTGCTCTGAAATTATGTGAAATAAATGGTATGAGGGTTAGAGCAGCCCCATGTACATCTGGGCTTGCAGGGTTCTTCATATGTGAAGTTACATCTTTAATGTGATTTAAATGGTTCAATAGTAATAGTAATGGAGTCTTTAAATCAAAACTTATAACAACTTTAAGATGTTCCCCACTTAAAGCATGAAGGAATGTGACCTGCTATGGGTTTTAAAAGGAAGCACTGTACATTCATTCCTAGCTATGTACTTTATGATTAAGTCCAAGTAGTTGTGGGGTTTTTTTTCCAAGGCATGTTTGGCAAATTTTATCTTTTAATCAAATTGTAGAATAAGTAATTACTTGAAATTTAACATAGTAAACTGATTTTATAGGTCTTAACACAGTGAGTATCTGTTAAGGTCACCTTTGATCTGCATTGAATACAGGAAGGCTGAGTCTTGTTCAAAGGAAAGCAAAGCCAAGGACCACTTCTATTAAAAACCAGAAGACATCATTCCAGGACATGTTTGTTGGAAGCCCACTGTTTAGGTGAGTGTAGGGTGTTGATAGAGAAGTTTTTTGTCTCTTCACTGAGTGCCTGCAGATAGGTTAGGCAAGTCATAGTTAACTGTTTAAGAAAGGGCCCGGCGCTCAGTTGCCTTTGACTCTTGGCTCTACTTAATCATCTCTCTTTTGGAGGGTGGAATTAAGACTGCAACTCTGAAATTAAACTTTCCTTTTCCTTTTCTTCTTCCCGAAGAAAGCAAAGCTCTTGACTGCCACGTCTGAGCATTGTAACCCTAGGAGCTGAAGTGCAAACCTCTGCACTCCGTGCTGAGGACACTTACATAAAAGGGAGATATTCAGATTGCTTCCAAACCCCACTCAGTTCATGGGCTTGCTCTTGAAGAAGGTTGGTCTGTGCTGTCCCTATTCACCTGGAGGTCTTCAGGGAGTCTCTTTCCTACTAATCCTTGGGTTTTGTGCAGACCCCTATCAGTTGTTGAGCAGAAAAAGCTTCACATGTAACAAGCCAGATGTGATGTGAACTGAAGTCCAGGAGGCTGATTATTCCTGGGGCCAGTGGAGCTGATGCATAACACTTTCCAGTGTGTTTGACTCATGAGATTGAATTCTTGCATACTCTTGAAGAGAGGTCAGACTAAGCCCTCTCCTCTTCATGGCCTGGCGATGGGGATCTCTCCTCCACAACCTGTCTGTTTTTATGAGACTGGTATGAAGTTACTGCCTTCAAGATTTTCCCCTCTGTCAAATGATAGTCATTAGCCAGGAAATTAAAAGAACTGTAGTGCTGGGATTGATAGGCCTACATGAACGTGGAAGCAGCTGGAAACCAATGTCACAAATCCCTCAGCAATCGGTGATGCTGGCAGGGATAAAAACAAGGAAATGGAGTTTGGCAATGACTAAACTTGTACCCAGTTCTTCTTGTCAGCCCTTTCATTTTGCCCCTGCCTGGGCTGTAGCCCTGGAGTTGCTCCCAGCAGCCTGGCTGGCAGGCAGCAGCCTCTTGGTGCCCTTTCTCAGTAAAGCTCCCAGCAAGTGAAGGTACCAAGAGGTGATGTGCTTTCCTGGCAGCACACATACAGGCAAGGTGATGTTAATTCAGAGGTATGATAGAGTAAATACAGCAAAAACACCTTTTCACTGCAGTTTTTGCTGCATGTGAAGCTGAAATCACAGGAGCTGTTCTTTGAAGTTGGTTGCCTAATTTTATTATGACTTTGGCTTTCAGGGTCCAGCTTTGAACAAACAACTGAGATCTTTAGAAGGCCCAACAATCCCACTCTCGTTATTGAGATAAATTGTGTGGTTCTACCTGGGTAAGTGGGACATTGCAGTTGTGTTTAAGTAAGACTCAGTACTGAAGCCTCTGCGCTCCCTTGGATGTACCTGGAGCATCAGGATGGCTGGTGCAGACCCTGTGCAGCAGTCCCCATCCCTGCTTGGTGAAGCAGTGGGGCTGGGGGCTCAGGGATGGTTCTGCTGGAGGTCCTGTGATCAACTCCTGGGTCTGGCCATGATGGGAAGGATTTGGTAAAAGGATCAAGCTGTTCCTCCACATTGTCACATTGTAGTGAATGGATGAACGCTGCTGTTCTCATCTTGCCTTTACCTCCGAGATCACCAGCAGCTGCTTCATTAACTATTAATGGCCTGCTCATTAATGCTGTAAAAGGCTAGGACCAATCTTGCAAATTTTCTGGACTCTTCGCCTGAAATATTTATGACTTGCTCGCTGTGCAAAAGGGCAGGAGCAACAGCAGAGAACATGCCTCCGAGTTTTGTTGAGCATTATTAAAGAGCTCATGAATATGAAGAAGCTGGCAAATTCTCTCTGTTTTTTGCTTTCTGAGCTTGTGCTGCCCGTCTGGCTGTAGGGATTGAGCAGGCTGGTGATGCGTTGAAGCATCAGTAGCTCAGTTGGTCCCTTGATAAGCTGTTGCTTCAGGCAACCCCCTGTAACACGTCAGATTCATAACTAGACTAACTAGTCTAGTATCTGGTCTTCCGTCTTCTTAGCAGAGCCTTGGCTGCTTTACTGATGATTCATAGTTCCTGTAGTGCTTTCCTTTGCGTTGTGCTCTACATGCACCAAGGTGTAGATGATACCTCCAGGGGAGGTTTTATTACTCTTGTTTGATAGGTGGGGAAGCTGAAGCACAAAAGTTGAACAGTTTGCCTGGAGCTGAGTGGAGGGAAGCCTGTGGTGGATGGAAATGGTTTTGCCCAAAACTGTAATGTTACTTTTGATGAGTCTCGTTAACGTGAAAGAGGGAGACACTCACCAAGCCTCATCTGAAGCCATTAATACAAGTGATTCCTGTCCCATCCCAAACAGAGCTCCTGCATGATCGCAGACAGGAGCACAGAGTAGTGCTTTCCCTGGGAAGGTGCCTGTTGTTTTAGCTCCCTCCAGTACCAAGAAGCAGCAGGGAAGCTATTTTTCCCCTTCATCCAGATTTTGGAGATAAAATTGGGTTCTTCGCATCACTTTCATCTACAGCAATAAAGATTCTGTCCACTAAATCCCAACTGCAGCTCAGCTGGTGGTGCACCAGGCAGATTAAAGTCTACATTTCTTTCCCATAGCCGTCTGCGAGCAAACACCAGTGTAAATACATGTGGGAAGCTTTTTTCTGTAAAGTAGGGAGATATGCTTTAAAGAGAACAGGTACGACCCCGGGAGTGAGGACCAGTCTGTACAGAGTTAAACATCTTTTCCATATGCAGCCGGCTTTTAGAGTAGCAAGGCTCCTGTGTGTTTGGAAGATGCAGGTTATGTCAGGAATGACCCTCCTTTAATACTGCTTGAGTTTCTGAGCTTGCAGGTAGCACCAGAGTGGAGCCAGGCAGTAAAATAGATCCATATCAGAAGCATTTGCTGGTACAACTTTCTCATTATTTCTTACAGAGTGTGAATATTCTATCCTACATTGATCAAATCACAAGGGATGCTTGGTTTCTCTCCTGGGGCCATTTCTTTCAGTTGATGGAGCAAAGTTACGATGGATCCAGGGTAAAATTTGTTGTGGCCTTCACCAAAACAGCATTTAAGGGTTTATCTTAGCAGCTTCATTTCATGCTGCTGGGACAAGGGGAAGGAAGAGCCTGCTCAGGTAGCTTGGTGGTAGCCACAACTCAGTGGTAGAACATGGTCACATTGTGCCATGTATGATTGCAGCAGGCCATGGTGCGACTCCATTAGCACACTGATCTCCAGGAACATCCCGGCAGTGTGCTGAATGCCATCTGGTTTTGCCCTCAAAACTAGTGTGTCTCTAGGGAAGACTTCTGGGGAGACTTCTGGGGCTCTGCTGCTGCAAGAATAGCATCCAGATCTTGAGCAACCCTTGTCACTCTTTGTTGAAGCAATTCAGTAACTTCAATAGCCATGTACCCAGGAAATGGATAGATGCAGAAGCTGAGTTCCTGTCCCTTGGCTTTTCCAGAGACAGTTGCAGTGGAGGCTTCAGAGCACATCATCATTAATTTGTAGTTACCGGTGGTGCTGGTACCTCTCCATCTGCAGAGCTGCTCTCTTGCTAATGGAGGATCTGCCCCCTCATCCCGTGAAGCTTCATGTAAGTTTTAGGAGCCCTTTCCTCTCTTCTTCCTTGGGAGTTAGTAGGAGTCTGCCCAAACTGACCCTGTTTCTCCTCTCTGAGTTTGGGGTTGAATCACAGGTGAGGAATGTTGAAAAATCTGTTCCTGAGCAGAGGGCAGACCAGTGTAATTCAAAATATTGGGGGCTGTGTCTGTCTCTGCTAAAGGCATCAATGATCAAGTGTCAATGATGTGAGAAAATACAGTGATAAATGACATTTTTAGTAAGGTCACTGTATTCCACAAAATAACTGGAAGAGGGAGGGGATCTGTATAGAAACAGGAGATTTTGGTTCCTTGGTGTCATAACGTGACCTAAAAGAGCTGCTGGCAGCAGGGAAGTTCCAGATGTGTCCTCTGTATTCTGCTCAGCTGCAGGCTACGTTTCCAAGGAAAAAGCATGTCTGTTCGCAGTCTTGGGCAGATTCATGATTTCAACACGTTTGGTCAGAGGACAGTACCGTGCTTTGGAGGATGCTGCAATTCATTATTTGTTTGCCTTTCCTGCCAGTGTACTCATGTCTTGTCAAGATAAAAATGATTGCTCACATTTACGAGTAGTGATTTCTAAAATCTAGCCTTTAAAGTGATGTCTTGGCATCTAAGTGATCAGTGAGGTATCAGTACTTCACTGGGACTTATGGGTGTCTAGCATTCTTGGTAGAAACCAAGCTGCATCTTGTGTCCTCAGGGGGGAGGTACCCAGGTTTGGAAGTGTAGCTTGAATTTTCATGTGCGTAAATTGGTGGGTACTCCAACCAGCAGCCACTATGGTTCATGGTAAATTCTGACTCAGGAAAATGTGAACAAAGCCTAAAATTAAGAAGAAGAAAGGGCAAAACCAGCCTTATAGTTCATGGGTAGAAATGAGGGAAACTGGACAGCCAGCCAAATAAAATTGCTCTCGGATGAGTCTGGGAGGAAGGTGTTCTGCAAGACTTGGAAACCTTGGACTTCGTAGAAGAATTTAATTGTTCTTTGAACTGTGTTATTTTCTCAATTTTGCCATTGATGCTGTTTATTGTATTATGCTTTCTTTGGCTTAAGGAGTGCAAATTTGCCTTGCAGCTGCCATGCTTGCATAGTTGGGTCCATCCACACTAATATGATGCAATGGGAACCAAAACAGTGCTCATCTAGAGTTTTGCGTATCAGTGAAAACTGTCCTGTTGGGCTTCTTATAAAAGCATTTCTTTCACGGCACAAACATCTTAACTTGCTTGACAGCATCCGATGGTCCCCACCTCCAGTGGACTGAGCAGCAATGTGAGGAAAGGCACAAAGGCTGGATTTTGTGTTACGTGGGTTGTCGTGTGTGCTAGGAAGTTAGCTCGCATCTCGCCTTCTTCTGAAAATAGCTTGGGGTTAAGCCATGCCTACGCTACAGAGTTCTGCCAGCAAAACTGTACTGGCCAAGAAGTGTAAGAGGTGTGATTCCTGAGCCACACAGCCCTGCTGGCACAGCCCTCAGGCACGGAGGCACAGTGTATGTATGCTGGGGAATCCACCCTTTCTCCAGCCTGCTGGGCTCTTGTAGACCAGAGCTTTCCTGCTGTAGCCGTATCTGCCGTGTAGCATTTCGACAGGGTTACATGGGTGTTCCTCTGCTGCTGGAGCACTTCTGGGGTCGTAGTTCCTGTGAATTTTTAACGGCGTGTTTTCAGATCTTCTTCAAAAAAAACAGAGGTGGAAGGCACGTTTTAATGTTGGAGGTCCTCTTTCATCATTCTTTGAGGGGCGGTTTTGATGTTCCTGACGTGCTCTGGAGTGGGGCACGGCAGCTGCTATTCTAGCTCTGTGCCATCTCATGCTGGATAACGTTGCAAGATCCAAAAATAAAAAGTGGAAAAATATGCAGACAGAGAAAACAAGGCACAAGTTTACTTCTTGGGCAGAGCAACCCCCTTCCCTCTTTCTAGCCCAGCTTCATCCCCTGAGTCAGAAAAGATGTGTAACTCTCATGGGTTTTTACTGTCTACCCTGTCATTCCACAGTTAGTTTTAATCCTTGTTTCCTTTCAAGAGCTTATGTTGTTACGCTACTGCTGCAGGTCCTTTGGTGAAATACCTGCCCCTCTTTTCCGTCCCAGCCTTTTAGTTACATATTTCTTTGCTTGAGGAAATGACAAGGTCATCCCCAGCCTCTGTGGGGAAGCGGAGAAGATAGGAGTTTGTTGGTGCTTATTTTATCCCATCTCTCTTAAAATGCAAGCACCTGATACCTGCTTGGATCTTTTGCATCCTAATAGTAGTAATATTGATAAGTAGAAATATCTAAAAATAAATAGTAAATGGAAATATTATATTGAAAAAATTTTTTACAAGAATAAGGTGTAGAAACACTGCAGGATCAGGCAGAGAATTAAGACCTCCTTTTCCATAGCCTGGCTGGCACCATGCCCTTTTGCTTCTCCTTTCCCTCTGGTACACCAGTGTCCCTAGGTTATGCATTGCTACCTGAATACTTTGGCTTCTCAGTATAGTATACAACAATTTCTGAACAGGTCCCTAAATATGTGAGTGCCACACATGGCAACGGCTACATCAGACCTGCAAGCCTCTTATTTATGTTTGCTTGTATGTTTAAAGTTACGGCCTTTGGCAGAACCAGTGCAATCATTCAGTCTTACTGGAATTGCCCAGTTAAGGCTCTGATCAGATTAAAGTCTGTTGAGATGCTATTATAAACAAGAGAGCCTTGAGATGGCCAACTTGGCCTCCATGGGGAGTGTGGGTTCTGACTTGAAACAGATACATGGCAAGGCTGTGATTTCAACTTGTTTTTTTCCCAAAATAAGAATGGTGTCTCACCTTTTGTAACAGTCTTTCCCCACAGTGAAACTTGGCAGTTTTTCTCCCTGCAAAGGGGAGATGATTTTGCTAGAGTAGGGTCCAGTCAAGGTGCAAACATGCTGTAGAGGAGCTGAGCCTGAAATGTTACTGATCTCTGGCAGGTTTCCTGTGTATATATGCCAGTTCTCTTCATAGCTATGGAGAGCAGGGATGCCCAGTTTCTCAGGGTATGAACTCTTATGTTTAGTCCATTCCAATAGATCACAGGAGATGGGACCTCAGTGCAGTGTCCTTAATTACATCTCCATTCCCCATTCCTCCTCTTCACACTCACCCTGCAGCCGAGAACTCACCATTACTGTAGGAATTTACACCAGCGAACCAGCATTATAAACCAACACTTGCTATTTTTACCTGTCTGTTGGGGATTGTTTTTAGAAGCAAAATGCTAAAGGGAAATGAATAAGTCAATAAGCAAAGCATTTAAATGAATGTGCAGCCATTATAACTGATATCAGGGCAGAGGAATGCAAACAGGCCAGTCTGTGGCTTGATGCCTTTAGCTCCTGTCCCTCTGTTTTGTTTTTAATTTCGAGCACAGGAAGGGGCCAGTATATGACCATATGCTTACAAAATGGTGGTTACACATCTTCCAAACAATGTTGTCATAGTAATGATATCTCATGTATGTGTCACATTTTGTCACGCTGTGAATGTACCTCTGTGACTCCAAACCTTACTGCGTTTCCTCCTCCTGTTCTTTGTCAATAGTAATAACAATTGTTTCCAGGCCATTCTGCATCTATTCTGAATAAATTGGAAATGTGATTTCACTTCATTCAGTGCCAGTGGGAAATCCATATCCTGGGAAATTTGCAAGAGTATTGCAGGGAAAATGTTAAGCATGTGCTTAAGCATCACTGATGTTGATCAGGTTAAGTGTGCTCTTAAGCCTTAGGAGCTATTGGCCCTTTCCAAGAGTTGGTCTTAATGGAGGTTTCTGAAAGAATGCGAACTGATCTCCACTCGCAAGGCTGTGAAGGCGGAAGTGCACCTTTAAGGAAGGAATAATCAGAAGTTGATGCTGATATTGCTGTGAACGTTATTTTGGTCATACCTTTTAATTTTCCACAGATAAGATCCTTCCAGCGTGATCCAGACATTCCTTCAATTTTTAAAAGTTGGTTTTAGGGTTTTTTAATCCCCTTGTGATGTTTTCTCTTATTTTTCTTGTCATGTAGTTGCCTTTGCAGTTTTAAAAGGTTTTGAAGTTAACACTACTTTGGGGCAGGGATATCTAGGCCAAAGAGGTTCGCGCCTCTGGTGTAAGCAAGTTCTTGTGATTTTTGGGGAGGGAGGTCTTGTGATGAGAACATGAAGGAGCAGGGATTCAGGGCTCCTAGGTGCAGATTTCATCTCTGTGGCTTTCCCTCCTGTGAGGCTTTGGCAAATGAATGCAGACTCCATATAACCATCTTTAAAATAGATCTCCCTTGGGGAGAGTATGGATTAATTAACATTTCAGAGGTGCTTTGAGTTCCTTTGATAGGTGTTGCAGAAATGCAGAAAGGGTTTGTTTCTTGCTAGACGTGGGCTGTCTAAAAGATGGATTCTAATAATGTTGGTTTACCTCCTAAGCGCTCTTTTTCAAATAGAAGACTATTTAACTTCTTATGTATGGACCTATTTGGCATTTTACTGCCAATTTGAACCAAATGAAATATACAGCATTTGGACCAACACTGGATTTGGTGCTTTCACATCATGAAAGCTCATGCTGGTTATTTGCCAGTAGCCTCAGGGCTCTGATAGTATAGTGTAGCATCTGATAGCCAGATGCTATACTGAACCTAATTTGCATCTGTATTTACATAAATGCTTTAATTAAAATTATATGCACCAACCTGAGATAGATGAGCAGTGCAGCCTGCTATTTGTTTACATTCCCTGACAATAAAGCTCTGCCTTGGCTGCTTCTTGCTCATTGTACAACTCCACAAGGCTGTTTGAGATGCTGACTAGCAACTTGACAGATTTCCAGTTAGGCTCTGCTGTGAGCTGAGGAGCAGCCTAAAGCGTCCAGGACCAAATTCGGCCTTTGTTTTGCAGTAGAGATGATTTGAGCATCTTGATTCTAGGGGTCAAAATTAGCCTGTGGACGCTCTAGATTTAGGGAGGTTTTAGGCAGTCAAGATTTATAGCTTCTTGCAGACAGTGTTGCAGTGTCACACGTGCAAAATGTGAAACCCTGCTGAGAACAGTAGAAAAGCATTTTAATAGAGCTTCCATCGAGAATAAAATGCCTGATGACTATGCGTGTCTGAACGGGGCATTACAGATCTCCTTGTAGGGCAAAGTGCTCTAAATAAAAGGGATTTGGGGGCCTGAGTGGGATCTTGATTGTTTCAGTAGGCTCATGGCTGAGTTTGGATGAAGGCAGTGGAGTCTCTGGCTGAGATTTTTGCTTAGACCACATATTTAATCGGGAAAATGCAAGCATATGAATAAAAATTAAATCCACTTTGTGCAGTTTGCCTTTGGAGAATGTTCTGGTTGATGTTGCTGCGCTACTTCCCAGTTACTCAGAAGCTGTCCTAAAGTGTTGTGAAGAAAAGAAGCAGAGTGGCGAACTTGTGACCAGTTTCACAGACCATTTTGAAGATACACAAAGAACAGGGGAAAGAGAGATGAACTACCCTGCCTGGATTTGAAGGGTTGCTTGGCTTTATTTAAAGGTGTTTATTTAACTTGCTTCGTACAAAATACTTCAAAGCCACTGTTTCCCTCACTGAGACATTGTATGTTTATGGGGAGTTGAACTAGATGGCCTCTAAAGGCCCCTTCCAAGGCAAACTCTTCTATGATTCTGTATAAATGTGAGCATTATCAGTCACTTTCTCCAGTGATCTCTGACTATATTTGCCTGTAAGTAGTTTCTGAATTCAGCTCAAGAGAGTCCATTCAGGTTCAACATATTCAAACGTTAGGCACTTGCTCAATAGTTCCGTTGAAGAGGATGAACTGCCTCACATCTTACGACCTGTCGTAGGATGGGTAGCCAGAGCCTGTTCATTGAAGCCCACTGCAAGAGCACAGGCACAAAACCGTGTATATTTGCTGCAAAGTGACCGCAGTATTTGAATTACATGTTAGCGAGTGGGCCAAAATGCACATCTGATGAGTAGCAGGGTGACCTGGTGGCAATGGGAGCCGGAGCCCACCCCACTCCCATGGGCATTGCAGCACCATAGCCATCATCCTGGTGCAGAAATGGCAGCCACCAGTGACTAATGGGCGCTAATGCCCAGCCACTGGGGTCTGCTGAGGGTTCATAGCCACTCAGCACTTTGCATTGCTAGGACATGGTGGTTTCAGTCGAGTAGTGTGCACAACAAAGCTGGATTTGGAAAGCTTGCAGCCTTAGTTTAAAATGAGGTAGCATAAATAAATCCGAACTATCAGTCTTGCTTTACCTTACCCATAATAAGAAGATGAAAATACTTCCCATATTAAATTCATTATGGTGGGGTGATGCTTGATAGGAAGGTGGGGAAGGCAGCTGAAGGAAAGCAGCCCTTGTTTCCCCCAGTGTGAAGCGGAGATGGGGAAGGTTCTTGCTGGTTACTCAGTCCTGCTTTTTATGGTTGCTAGCTGGAGCAAGGTGGGTGGGCAGAGCTTGGCTCCTCACTGCTAATGAAGCATGAAGGGAGCAAGTGAAGGGAAAGGGCCTGGGATGTGCCACACAAGTAAAGGAAACATTCCCCCAGGGAATTCCTGTTGGGTGGGATATGAGTGTGTGAAGATCTGCAGGGAGGTCCATCAGGCGGTTGTCCCTCCACTTTCCCCTCTGCCATCCATGCCGCATCTCCCAGCAAGGCTGGCACTGGGGCCCAGCCTTGGGGAAGGAGCAGGATGGTGGCCAGCAGGCAGGAACCTTAGGAATTTGGAGTTCACAGCCAGTGTCAACACTGGTTCAAAGAGGTGTTGGCACCTCTGTTGGTACCAAGTTTGGCGCCTCTGGCTTTCCCATGGTGGCTTCTCAGTGTGTTTTGGGATGGGAGAGCAAGCCAGGGCAGGGGTTCAGTGAGCAGCCTTGCATTTGGAGGTTTCTTTCAAAAACGATTGTGCCTGTTTGATTTTCAAATTCACTGCTGGTGCTTGAAGTGTAGCCAGAGCTGCACGCCAGCCTTTAGTCAGCCTGAGCGTATTTTAAGAATTGTGCCATTCAGAGATACCTGGAGATTTGGTCGAGAGGAGCCTGGCCTAGTTTTCTGGGGTACCTAGCAATGAGTTTTCATTTCCCTATTTGACGTGAGCTCCCCTGTCTTATTTTTCAAGGCATTTTCTTGGAAAGGCTGCAAAGCTTCAAGCAGGCAGTTAATGCACGTTGAGGGAGAGAAGTTGAGGTGCAATACAGCAATAATTCTTGCAGTTCTTGTATACTAAGAGCTGCACTTCAGCAGTGGATGGAGTACAGCATGGTGGGATGCTGGGAGGAGCGTCCCCTTGGGTGAGGTGACCGCAGTGAGCACAGATCACTTGTCTGCGGCTCTGGTTATAGATGTGCAATGCTGGAGGCAGCATCCAGCAGCCTAGTGCAGGACTGGCACAGTGCCCCTAATGACAGCAAGGCTTAATTGGGTAAAACTGTGGCAAGAAAATGTTTGGTTTTAATCGTTTGCGTATCAGAAGTCTGTCAGGCTGGAGGTTTTGTTTGTGTTACACAATGGTTGCAGTGGAAATGATTACTCATCTTTCCATCCCAGCTCTGCAGGCTGGGAAAACGGAATATAAAAAGACTGAGGGATCCTCCTGATGATCCTCTGGATCTCGAGTGTGCCAGATGGGCATCCCAGAGCCAGGAAAGCAATGCTCGGCTTAGTCAGACGGCTCTCAGGTTCTGACTGGGAAGTACAAGTGGCCCTGCTCGCATGTGCTGGGTCACTGTGTTTGGTCTTGCCAAAGCGGGTGCCCGGCTTCCAGTGGGGGCATGCTTGCTGATCAGGTTCTTGGGCAATGTGCTGTTACTCCCAGCATCGCACCACCACCAAAATATGCAGAAGCATCTCTCAGAAGTAAAAGGACTCCTGGAAACCCACTGTAGAGCCAGTTCATTGGCTCTTTGTTTGCACCCGAAGTTAATTAGAATTCCCAACTACTTTGGTTTTTTTCTGCTGTCATCTGGATTGCAAGCAAATTGTCTGAGTTGCTCTTACAACACCTGTTTGTAGGCATAGTTCTGGAAGTGTCCTTTCTCCATTTCCCACCTGTGTGTACAGATGAAGCCGATATGAGACCTTTATGCTGTCGGCAACAAGTCGTCTCCTCTGAAGATAGGATCCAGCCCTTTGTCACTCAAGACCAGTTCTTATTTATTATTTCTACTTCCAAGCGCCTCAAGACACACGCTGGGTTGATGGAACAACATAAAGCAAAGCTGAAGGCTGTGTCAAATAGTTCATAACCATGGAGGAAAACTTGGCAGAGGGGCAGAGAAAGGGAGGGATGAATTTATGGTGAAACGTGCCTGAGTGGTTTTAATCTATTTGTCACATGTTAGCTTTCCTAGATGTTGTCAGCTCTCTAAGTTTGGTACACCTAACAGCAAAGATGTTAAATAGTATTTACTAAAACCAGAAGCAGTACGGGGAGAGGGCACTTACTGAATTTAGAAATCAATCCAGATGCTCTTTCACTGTTAGTTGTACTTTATTTTATATCTATATATATGTATCAAATTTTTTTGATTTGGAGTCACCCAACAAAACTAATCCTTGGCTCAGATGAATGTTTGACTCAAGTTTTGATGTTCTCTTTTTCTTCTCTTTAAACCAATAAAGCCTTAGCTTTAAAGAAAAAAAATAAAAATGGTGCGGTATTTGCAGTATCAATAGAAAAGCTGACCCAGATAAAAGTGTGCAAAAATGGGTTTCATGCCCTAGAAGTTTTCCTGTGTGCTTTTTGATGCAATGTATGTGAACCTTCAAAAAGAAGGTAACATACAGTGATCTCAGTAGCTTTGAAGAATTGTTCTGGAGGAATAACAAGGAGTGCTGGAGAAAGGGGTGTGTGCGTGAACCTTTTTTTCCCCCCTCATTAAATATAGCATGAGATGGAAGAAATCAGTGTCGTGTTGCTGGTTATGAGGAAGGATAGGATAAATTTTGTATGAAATCTGGTTTTGTCTGATTTTTAAAGGGTGAAAGTGCATTTCTCCTGAACAGCTCTTCACAGTAGGATGTGAATTGCATTTTATCTTCCTTGCTTCAAATCTGCTCGTATTGGAGTGAGTGGCAAAGGTGTATCCCAATAGCAGGATTTACTCTCAGAAACGTAATTGTGTCCTGGATCCTGAATCAGATAGAAAGCTGTAAAAAGCATCTGCTGCCATAGTTGTGTTCTGGTGTACGTAGGACCCAAACCTCGACTCCAATACAGATCTTAGGTCTGCAGGACTTAGATATGCAGTGTCTGAATCTGTTTTGCTTTGGCTTCCAAAAACATCCCAGGCTGTTCAGTGCTATGGACCTGGAAGCATAACACATCAACGTTTGATGCAGACATAATCATAGAATCATAGGATAGTTAGGATTGGAAAGGACCTTAAGATCATCCAGCTCCAACCCCCCTGCTGTGGGCAGAGACACCTCACACTAAACCGTATCACCCAAGGCTCTGTCCAACCTGGCCTTGAACACTGCCAGGGATGGAGCATTCAC
>JANRGW010009223.1:0-31816 GCA_024733675.1 Psilopsiagon aymara | reverse complement strand
TGAGGCACTGGAATGGGTTGCCCAGGGAAGTTGTGAATGCTCCATCGCTGGCGGTGTTCAAGGCCGGGTTGGACAGACCCTTGGGTGACACGGTTTAGTGGGAGGTGTCAATGCCCATGGCAGGGGGGTTGAAACTGGATGATCTTAAGGTCCTTTCCAACCCTATTCTATGATTCAAGTACATCAATTGAGAAAGTCCACTGAATTCCTTTTTTTTTTTTTGTATATTCCACCTTTTTCCAGGAAGTGTTTTTGCGTATCACAATCTTGTTTTCACTAATAATAAAATAAACACCTTAACAATTTACTAAAACAAAATTTTTCCCACTTCTGGAACTCAACTTTGAACCAAACATTAAGGTATCAGTGAAAGGGAAAGAGCTTTCCCACATCCCCACCTGCATAAATTGATGTATTTCTATTATTACACTCTACATAGCTTCTTTGCTACTACTATCAATGCTTTTAATATTATCTTGTAAGACATCTCCATTTCTGTAGGATTTCTGGCCCCTCAGAAGACGACTTGAGATAGGAACCAGAAATAACTGGTATTAAAGAATACAAGCAAAACTTGGAAAATTCCCTCAGTGCTGCGACAATTAGCTGAGAATGTTAAGAAACTTCTTGATGGTGCTTCTTCTTTTCCAAAATAATGATACACTTCCCCCTAAGGTAATCCTAATTGCTCTGCCTACACGAAAGTAAAAGCCCTTTTACTTTAAATAGTACATGACTAAGGAAAGCACACTATCCCACAGAGACACAGTATTTCCATGTACTCTAATGCAGTCATTTACTAAGAGCATCACATAGCTTCTCAGCCTGTGACCTCTAACGATGCTCTCCCTCTCCTCAAAAACTCTAGGTTGGAAGTTTGAATACTAACATCATATCATCTTGTTCAGTGTAGAATACTAGGTGATAAAAAAATGCTTTAACGTCACTTTTAGGAAAAGATTTCTACTATTTAAAATGCCTGCTTGCTGCTACAGTAACAAGGAATATTTAGATAATATAGATAGGGAATTCACAATATAAGCATCATTCACATGAGGGAGTTCACCTCACATATTTCAGACCAGTATATTCAGAAAAACAGCAACAGATAAGCTAGTCATATATATCTTACCTATACATCTGCTTGGACTAGGAACATATAGGAACGCAGCAGGACCATGCAGATTGGTCCTGAGGAATTAAAATAAGTTATTACCAAAAGTAACAGAACAGAGAAAACTGAACAGTCTAGCTCCACAGTAATGTCTTTCTGTATGTAACAGCCTGTTAAATGTTTTTAGCAAAACACTGATTTTAGGTATTATTTTAAGTCAATCAATCAAATTCTTGGCTGATCACAATATGCCTTAAGATGTAACACTTGGGCTGTTCTACTAATATGGAAAACATTTGTATACAAGAGATTTAATTAGCTCACCATGAAGATTCATATTTCACATACATTTATCTCACCAACTGTATCAATATTTTAACATTATTTTATTCATATTCTAAACTTCTCCAAGTTTAAAAATATATTTTCTGTTTTAAGGAAACATATGAACACACAAATGGACAATTATTTTAACCTGACTGCTATGCTTTTTCCCTACCAAGTACTGACTGGCTGCACATTTATCACCCACATTAGATCAACAGACCAGAACAGTTCTTTAAGTCAATGAACCATAAAGTGAAACATCTAAATAAAACTTGCTGCTTTAGCCTGATCACAGAAAATGACATTTAAATAATTACAGAATCACAGAATTAGATGCTGTAAGAGATGTCAAGAGATCATCTAGCCCAGTAGGGCTTGACTGACAGCCTGAAGGGCAATTCATGCAGGCCAAAGTCCATACCTTTTTCCCAAGGAGTAAGTAGGAGCAAACTATGAGTCACAAGAATTTTTCTGGGGGTGCTGCCCTCTCCATCATCATCTTTGCTGGGGCAACACATCCCTTAACAGATTACAGCAAACGATCTGTCAAAACTGTACATTTAAACCCAGGTAAAGCTGTAGAAGCAAGATCTAGCCTTTATTAAAATGTCATGTATTTATTTAGTCCATTCCCTCCCACTGAGTCAAAAACTAAATCTCCCAAACAGTCTGTACATGTGTACCTCAGCACAAACCACAGTTCATGACTTTGTTTAAATGTAATAGGAAGGAGACTGAAGGCAAAATTATGTATTGATAGATTTTGCACTCACCTGCATTTGTCACTTTTTCTGCAAACAGAGCACTTTGCATCTCTGATCCTACAGCCAGTGGTCCTTGGGAACAATCATTGCTGGTTTGTGTTTCAACAACTTTTTACCAATTTGGAAAGTGATGGTTTAGAAACTGATGGTTATTCTTTCCTTCCTTTTTCTAGGTTTAGCAAACCCCACTTGGCAAATTTTTCTAAACATACAGTATTTGCTGCTGTCTTCTGTACATTAAACTATCTGTTTTCTTCCTAAGAGCAAAACCAAAAAGCAAATAAGTAACTTACAGGTCTCACCAGCATCTGATATTGACAATCTTGTGAATGCATTTCAGACTAACATTAGTTTGTGGTTTTTTTAAACAGCATCAGAGTGGTGACATACTCAGTTTGCAGCCTTCCACAATTCCCCATTCATCCTTTGTATTATTGCTGCCAACCAGTTTAATTCTCCATTTTACTTTCACCAGATTTCTCTTTCGTCTGCTTTTGAATTTACTGAATTATGTCTTATTGATCACAAACCATTTCTTCAATTAATCAAGATCATTGCAAATTCCAACCTCTCTCTCAAAGGATTTAGAAGCAGTTTCAGGTTGTTAACATTCAGAAGGTTTGTAAGCCTACTCCGCTCCCTTATACAAATTATGCATGAAAACTGTCCTTACAGCGATGGAAGGATGAACACCATCTGAACCAGCTACCCCTTCTGATAGCAAACCACCAATAGTAATACACTGAGCACATTATTTTGAAAAGGTTTACAGTGGATTTCTATTTTACCTCATTAGATTCATAATCACAATGTTATATGGAGTTGTGTTCAAAGTATCGCTAAAGTCAGATGTGTAACACTACATTGACTTTTTTTTATCCACCAGGCTACTTAACTATTGAAAGAAGTAAGGAACTTGACTTGATAAAATCTGTACATCACAAAGGTACATTGAATGGTTTTACTGCCTCACTAACCTCAAGATGCTGTAAACTGGTTGTTAAACAATTTGGTCTAGTATCTTGCTCATACTAGTGAAGCTTCTTTGTCTATGACTCCTTAGCTCTTTTTCCTCCTGTTTAAAGAGAGATACTGTATGTATTACATGCATCTCCAGACCACTGGGACCTCTCCCCATGGGTTACCAAAGATAACTGATAACCATGATAATCAAAGATAATTGATAACCCATGGTTATCAAAGATAATTGCTTATGCTTCAGAGATTGCTTCAGCTACTTACAAAAATAACCCAGGATAAATTCCATCATGAACTGCCAATGTGAATACATCCAACTTATCTAAACACAGTTTAACTCATTCCTCTCTTGTTCTGAACAGCCTTTTATCCTTTGCTGAAATATCCTAGTCCTCTCTGCATCTGTCTTCTGTGCTTGTGATGATGACTTAAGCCTAGTTAAAATCCATATAACTACAATGTCTGGTTTTTACATTTTAAATTTAAGCCTAATATTCAAGAATTCCAAGCAGAATAATTAACTCTCTTGCTCCGCATCTGCAACAATATTTTCTAAGCAAATACATTTCAAAATAGTTTAAAAGGTTTCTCTTCAAGTCATTTTATAACTTCTAAATATTGACAGGTATGGAGATTTCCATGACTAATGATCTCATTTACTTAGCAATACATCATACACTTAATAATAATATAGCATGTCTGCCATTCAACACCATTTCTACAAACTAATCACAAAACACCCCTATTTTGCCAAATCAGTGGATATAGTAATTCCCCTTGCCTCCATTACAGCACCTCTCTAGCAAGCAGCACAGATTAACAGCCTTCCTTTGGCAAACTGCTGTTTTTCCAGGACAAAACTGCACTTTATAGCTTTTTATTTTGAATTGTTAAAGAAGTTCTTTGACAATCAAGGCATCTAATTTAAATATCTAGTTCAAATATAAAAAATACTAGGGGCAACTTCAATTTGTACACACGTTGCCTATTTTGGACAAGACATATAACAGAGGAAAAGTGTTTGTCTCAGAACATGATTTCTCATCTTAACAACATTTTTGTTGGTATTTCCAGCAACCATACATATCTTTTTGAAAGTAATGCAGGAATTAACGCTTTTCAATCCTATTTACTGTTGGCTTGAGAACTATTTACAATCACAAAGTCCCAGGGCCTAACTCTATACTTAAAATTCTGAACAAATAAAAACCCTCTGGAATTGCTTTTGGTGCTCTAACTAAAATGTAATACACCATTAACCTAAAAAATACTTAAGAACATTTCTTCCTTTCTGCACCTCTTTCAATTTTTACTTGCCAAACAATAAAGCTCATAGTAAATGAAAAAAAATAAATTACATAAAGACTTGAGTCACTCCAGTTCCAAATTTTCTATCAATGAAATAAAAAAACGACCCACGAAAGATGTTTGCATACACTGAATGATAAAAAAGCCACATGTGTTTATTGGTTCTTTCCTCTCCTTTTGCTGATGCCCCTGGAATCAGCAAAAACATAAAAATAGATAGAATATGAACTAACATGAAAAAGGTCCTATGCATTTACATAGGTTATGTGAATTTAAATAAATTTTACTATGCATTTTTTCTGTATTTATTGATGTCAGGGTGTAACGACTGACAAAATATATTCACCTGACTCTGAACTTTGCTCTAAATTCGAGGAATGGAATGAACCAGCCAAAACTTCTGTAATGGAGAAACTTATCCATTTGCCTCTTCTTCAGGGAGTCAGCTGTGGTTTCGCTTTTGCTTTCTCATTCTTTGAGTTTGCATGAATCATTTCTCAGCCAACTTTCTGCTGATTTCTAATGTCACAGGCAATGGAGTGATCACCTAGAAACTGCAGTCATGATGCAGTGTCAGCATTTATAGTGCAAGCCTCCAGTGTGCTGAGCCAGCAGGACCCAGCTGTCCCTTACCACTGCAATGTCTGTTTGCCTTCAGCTAACAGGCTGTGCATCCACATGTGTCCAAATGTCTTTCAAAACAAACCCCGTACTTCAGCATGGGAGAACTCTGGACCAGCATCTTTCAAGAGTGTTTCATATTTTATTTATCAAAGTGCTGTTTTAGAAATTATTCACCATCATGAAAGGACTCCAAAGCAATAGTTGAAGGGATGCATGCATCTATCTGATGCCTCTCCACAAAATTCACTTTTTTTTTTTTTTTCCTCCTTGTACTCCCAGCAGAAAAATTGCATTAGAAGAAATCTGAAATATATTTAATAGTTTCATGGTATGAACTTCTTTACTTAAATTAAGCCTGTATTACTGTACAATGAATGAGAAATTCTGAAAATATAAAGAGATTAAGCATTCTCAGGAGATGTCAAAGAAGCCAAGATAGATGCTAGGCACAAGAAGAAACAAAAAATATGAAGATAGCATATATGACAAATTCTGTATAAAAATTATTATTCCGTACAACTTTATAGAAGACACATTAAGCAAGGCACATTTCTGAAGGGAAAGTTTATTTTCTTTGGCAATTACAGTACACTAAAACATAAGTGTCAAAACAGAATTTGCTTCGCTTTCTGTTGAATTTCAAAGCTTTCCTATCACCACTGCTGTGCTGTGCATAAATAGAATGCACAACATGACTTGAAACATCCAACATGCTCCTAGTATACCCACCTTCTTTTTACTGCTAATAAAATCTGTTAAGCCACTCCACAGTTGCCTAAGTTTGATTCTAACTTTTAGTTATTTAAGAATAGAGCAAAAGTAAGATAGTCAGCACCCTGAACGTAACAAGCAAATACTACTTAAACTGTATTAATTCCCACAGGCTCTGATAAAAGAAGCTTTCAGAAAGTCAGTTACTTTATCAGATACGATATTTGAAAGAGGTATTTGAAAACAATGTTTTGTAGTGACGTATAAAACTACATCTCCATCTACTGAATATACACTGGAACAGTTATTCTGCCATCTGGAGGATTCTTCTAATGTTTCAGAAAAGCTCGATTCAAACACTGTTCACTCTGGACACTGCTTTTTTTAAATATATATACTATATATTCCACAGGATAAATATGAATCATCAGGAATTAGACCTAAGGGGTGCATCTGGAAGGCCAGAGACATTCTACTTCAAGGTATCTAAAAGAAATAGCTAGGAAAAAAAATAACAAAGAAAAAATCTACTTTTGTGTATTGATCCTCTCAAAATAGAAAAAGCAAGTTTACTAGCCTGGATGTCCAGTGGCACCCTGGATAGAAACCATTGCTAGTTCTCTCATTGCTCTGGTGGACAACTTTTATACATTTTTTTCCTTTGCTTTGTCCATCTTTTATAGTTAACTCTTCAGGACAAGAACTGTCTCTTGCGGTATATATATTTACTCTTAGAACTCTTAGCACAATAAGATGCTATCACTAGCTAAGGTCTCTCAGTGCTAACATCACAAGTAACAGCAAAACCACTAGATTTGAAATTGCTGGATGACACCGTGCCTCTTGGTTTCAGCAGTGTCTTCCTTAACATACAGACCATTTTCAGTCTCTGAAGAAAGACTTTGCTATCGTCACAACAAATCAGTTTCATACAAATAGTGAGAGAGCTTGCTTTCTCAATTTCTACATCTAACACAGATTTTTATGTAGTTTTTCTTAAGCCATTGATACCCGGCCTGAAGGAGAAGATAATATACTCACCACCTGTAAATATCTTAGTTCCAAGATAAAGATAACTGATTGGTAGGTATCACTTTCAGAAAGTATGCTATAGTCCAGATCACAGCTCCTTCTCCTAGTGGCAAACCAACTGTCAAGGCCCCACATGTTAAGACTGTTCAGCAAATGAGCTACTATTTCAACAGAGTGGTGTTATTTCTTATTCTTCCTCAATTAAAACAACAAAATAATTACACAAGAAGAGCCATCAATTGAAAGATAAATCATAGGAAAAATGCTCTGAAAGAATGCTGCAGATCCTAGCTAATTCTTCTTTCAGCTAACTGCAGTGCAAGGTAGGAGTGTTCTCATATGGTGCTTTGAATTCTCCTCTGAAATATTCATACAATGCAAAAAACTGAACAAGGAGCACAGAAGCCCTGTCTCATACATTTTACATTTAAAAGTAAGCATGCTGAAAAAGAGGCATATATTTTAGAAAATGTTCAAAATATTTACCTAACATATCTAACCACCTAAGTTTTGTAAGACAGAAATGTACATTATATTTTCTAGATAATATTAGACAGCATAACTCTTCACACTAGACCATCTTTGTGGGAGTAGCAAATACATCTCTAAAAACCTCTGTTCTTTTGTTTAAATACAGAAGAGTGGGGAGCTGTCTGGAAACTGAACAGGACTTCAACTCAAGAGATTAAAATAATGAAGGGGAGGGGGGGAAAAGCAGACACCAGTAAAACATCTTGCTCAACCTCTTCCAATTTACAGATGTACTTCAAGCAGACTGAAAGAAAATTACCATTATTAGCACAAGTTTTTCCCACTTGCCAGAGGAACTGTGACTATCACCACCAGGTCATTCTTACAGATACTGAACTCCCTTGTAAGATTCCTCGAATTCTGCCAAAATTTATTCAAATTTAGTTCATCCTTTTGCATTTTCAGATCTTTGAAATTCATTTTTACAGGAAAGATTCATACATCTGGATCCATGATACCCACAGAATCTCACTGACAGCCAGGAATTTGGCATGGTGGTATTAAACTACCTACAGCTAATTACATTGAAACCCAAAATACAAAACTGGCAGCACTGTGAGAAACTGCTAATCCTGGAAGCTGGTCTTAGGTGTCAGCTGTATAATTAAGAGAACAGATCCTTTATATTTCAAAGGTTAGCCTTATTTATTTACAAAGCCTTATTTGTCTACAGAGGTGTCCAGAGATGATAACTGTTATTAATAAAAGCCACAACATCACTTTCAGAATTTGCTTAAAACTAAAACAAAAAATCTTAAAACTTAATCAGAATCTAGGTATTATTAATTTTTTTTGTAATTGAACTTCCTGCCATTTACTCTCTTATACAAAGACCATAAAGAGACGTGCTATGACGAAAAATACAATGCAGTTTCCACTTCTGAAATCACTCCAAAATACAAAGTACAAGGCATTAATGGAACACAGGATATTTACTCTGTAAGTGGAATCAACTTGAGTCTAAATGTTAAAGGAAACATGTATTATTAGTCCCTGTGACTCCACCCTTCCCTGTGGGAATACAAAAAGGAAAGCAAAAAAGGTACCTTTCTACTTTCACTGGATTTGTTTACTTTTCCTTAACCAAGATTGGTTTTGGCAGGCTGGTAACAACAATTTCACCGTCCTAAGAGCATTTCCCAGTTGAAGAATGCAGCTTGCAGCTTTCCTGATATGGTGAGTCTAGAGGGTGCATCACAGACTGAAACACAGGCCTGCCCAGATCCTCTGCTCCTTAACAAAGCTTGGAGTGAGCAAGTGTAGTACTAACAGAATGAGAATGCCAGGAATCTGTGGTATTTCTTGGTTTGCATAATGATTCTACTTAAGGACAGCCTTCTATATAGCTGTTTCTAAACCGCATTTCTATCATTTTTGCATATTTAAAGTGGATTAAGTTTTGCTGCAAGGAAGTACTTACTAGCATGTTTTCATAGGATACTCTGCACTGCTCACCTGAAGTCAAATGCACAGTAGAGAAAGATCACCTTTTTTTCTCCTGAGCTTTCATTTAAGTTAGTCCTTGTCTTTTCTCCATGCAATTATTTATGATCAGGGCTGCTTTTTGAAAAGTGGGTCTTTCAGGTTTTCAGTCCATTTAATCACTCCTCAGTGTTTCAGTATTATTGTTGTTTGCATTACTGTATTACCTTTAATAATAATAATTTACTAATTTTAGAGTCTGTTTGTCCATACTGTCTCATTTAAAGAAAAAAAATATTTTCTTAGCCCTTATCTTCTTGCTTTTTGAAAAATCTTTTTCCTCAACATGCCATATACACATCTCACGCCTCGTACTTCCTGAATATTTCACTCAACCTCAGTCAAATTAAGGAGGAAATCTTTTAGCTGATAAAATGTCATAGAATAAAAGATACCAACTGCATGATCAGCAAGATCTTTGCATCATATGCTCAAATGACCTAGAAATAAATCATGAATTACTTAGTTATCAACTGACAGATCTAAGAGAAGTAAGTTTTAGGGATGATGGCTTGTTGCCTTTTGGCAAGAACTTTAATTTTTCAGTCTGTGTACATTACTGATAAATCTAAGTGGGCCGAATAAAAGTAGATCAAAAGTAGAAATAGAAGTAGAAAAGCTCACTAAGCACTAGTGCAACTGCTTCCACAAATGTAAAGAAATTCTTTCCATGGGGTATATTTGGACTCAGCAGACACAGGATAAAAGAAACACAAAAATTTTGAAACTTTTTAAAATTTTAATTTATTGGTTCTGCAGTTGTAGTATAGCTTATAGTATAGCTTATGCAACACATGCATAAACTGAAGTTTAGTTTCACTGTTCAGAGCCATGTACCTTTCCTCAGAGGACAAATTTGGTGTTCTTCTTAAATATGACTGTAGTCAGAACTATTTGTTTAAAGTGAGCACCTGCCTTAAACATGTCCATCAGAAAATCCCTTACTTTACATAAAGTGCAAATCAAATATTATATCTACTGCATCCACCATCCCCTCTTTTTTTAAAAAATGAAAATCTAAATGGAGCTGGCATATATCATAAGAAGTTTGCAGTCTTTGTGGGTCCCAATGGCATGTTTTTCCACCAGGGCTCATTCTGTCATATCTATGAACTTTATTTTTAGCCAGTGGCAAGTTACTTTGGTTTAAAGGACCTTAAGTCTTACTACCAGTACTCCACTTGTATGTTGGCAAGTTTAGATACTGTTATTTAGTAAATAGAGTGTATTAGTAAATAGAGTTATTTCAGATTAACAGATTGACTACTTAATGAATAATTGCTGTCATCAGTGCAGCACTCATATCTTGGCCAGAACTTCTACAGCAAAGCACAGCAAATCAGGGTAGGAATGTCTGATTATTTTTTTAACCTCTTTGATAATGTTTTGTGTAGAATGTCTGTGGAATGAAATAAGCTGACTGCTCCTTTGGTTATGCACTAAGTCTGAAAAAGTTCTGTAACTGGAGAAAATGCTATACCACTTCAAAGGCAGTGTACACAGAAGTATCAGCTATAGCAGTACATGTGAATTATTTTGCTGTAGTGTTCTAAGTTAACTGAACTACTTTCATATCCAACTTAGTGTAGACACATTTAAATCAATTTCAACAACACTCTGAGGAATTAGCTTCATCCATTAATTCATTAAATTAAAATTATGTAAGTGCATCTCAAAAGATTTCAAGTGCATCCACAATAACTAAATCAATCACATTATACGACTGTAAATTATTATTCTAATGAAACCTCTAGTGATTGCTATTGATGTGTTTACTAGTAAAATAAGTATTTTCAAATTGGCATTTTCAGCCAACATGACCTTTAGTGTCCACTCACACATGTACACATGCAAATAGATGCATGCACCCACACAACATTCTTTAGCCAAGTGCCTTGTTTTTTCAGACCTAAGAATGCGCAGCTTCTTTTTACCAGTGTTATGATTGGATTACCAGTAACAGAAGTCACAGCACAGGTTTGGTGCTGCTGCACAGGCTGGCCAAACTTCTTTTAAAAACTGTCTTTTAAGAATTACAGTTTCCAATTCAGGACATTACTTGAACTTCAGAACTGTATTTGGCTAATCTGTCCCCATGGAAGAAAAAAATACATTTACAATAAGCTAAGTATACAGCACTATCCGCATATGCCAGTAGCAAATGAATGGAAATTGTGCCTTTTCTTGTGAGTTTTTTCGCAGAGTCTGCTTACATTCCCACTGCTATGGGAAGCTTCAGGACCTTGTGCAGAATTGTTCCATCACATGCTGCCAGACCTCTCAGTCCAACAACATCCCAGTGCAACCTTATACACATGATCTGCAGGCAATTGATCTGTGTAGCTTCTATTCACCCTGGACACTGAGCTTACATCACTCACATAGTAAAGAGACACACAGAATCAGTTCATGCAGCCTTTCTCCCATACAAAAGCTCAGCCACGCTCTGGGAATTCTTTGAATGTGAAAGAAATTTTGAACTGAAATTTACAGATCCAGATTTTTTGTGTGTTTAGAGGGGAAAAAAAAAATACAGATTTTTTTCTTTTAAACATAGATAATAAAATATTAATAGTATCTTTAAGTAAAAAAAAGAACCACAAACCTTTAACTCTACAACATAACAAAATAGTCATGATAACAGCTACCTGCTTCTGGTCGTGTTTATACTCTCACAAGCTTAGAAAAGAGACCAGAATGAAGTTAACAACTGAGAACTACAAAAGACAATTAAGCCAACATTTAAACTGTTGATTTTAAAGATGGAATAAAATAGTACCAGCGTGTTATTTCAGGACTTAGAACAGCTTCTAAATATTTGGCAAACTTTTTTTATAATTCAGCTCCTGCAAAAGTAACTCTATTATAATAAGAGCAACATGACTTACAATGAAAAAGCTTGGCTTCTAAGAAGCAGTTATTTAAGAACTGGATTTTAAACCTAGAGCTCCTTCTCCATCTTGTAAATTCTCAAACTTGTTTCTGTAGAAACACTATTTCTTTATTCAGCAGAGCAAAGATGGAGGTCTGCCAAACTGTTATGCAAGATAATGAAGCAGTTTCTCAGAGAGTGACAGATCACATGAAATCACATGCACTAGAGAGATTAAAATTTAAAGAATGTCTAAAGTTTCATCTTCCATTAACTTCAAAAATTATATGATATTTTTGTTTCAAATAACTACATTGCTCTCTGAGTACATACTCAATTAAGGATTTAAGTTTTCAAAACCCTACCCATTTTTACCATTTTTCACATGGACAGAAAATTTAAATCATAGCTGAGGAAGAAAAGTTTTAAGAAGACCTAGATTTCTGCATATACATACCTTTCCATACTTCTTATGGTATACACCAGTTCACATTTGCAAGACCACCTCTTAGCCTTAATTCTGCTCCTATCCCTGCATGTCACAGTACTTTTCCCCATATGGAATTTCATATTTCAATTTAAAATATCAATTTTGTTACAGGTTTTGATTCCAGCGTATAATCATAGATACTTCATATAGCACACTGCACCTAGAAATTCACAAGAGGACCACATATATAGATTTTACCATGTATCTGGAAAAGGGATATTTTACATTGTTGCCTCTACTCCTTTCCTTACAAAGAGTTTAAAATTTAACTTCAGTATTAATCACCTTTTTACAATCTGTTAATGAGCTATGTTGATCAGTGTTCAGTAACTCAAAGAATTCAGTCCGGAAGGATCCCAGTAAGATAATTCTTGTCAAGAGTTTGCAATGTGAGTGACTAGTATACACGACAACATACAGTTTACAAACTAAATTTTTAACTAGCGGCTGTGCAGCTTAGAAACCTGCCAGAGAGATCTGGTAGCTATTCCATACAGCCCCAAGGAATATACTGAACTCCAAATACTGTATCAGAGTTACAGGCTATTCCTTGAGTCATTTTCTGAGTCCAAGTAAGACCATTACAAATATACATATAAAAGCCTCTAAAATTAAAAGCTACAAACCCCAGCTCAACATGCTCTGTAGCAGGTAAGAAGCCTCATGCTCTAGGACCATGTAAATGAAGCAGGATTCCTCCTTAAGAGTATCTCAACTTTTAATAGGCATATAATACACTTTAAATAAACACACACACTCTGAGATGTACAGAATCATAGTACAGTTTGAGTTGGAAGGGACTTTCAACGGTCGTCTTTCAAAGGTCACTCTAGCCCCTGCAATGAGTAGGGACATCTTCAACTACATCAGTTTGCCCAGAACCACATCCAGCCTGCCTGGACATGAAAATTTCCAGGAATGATGCATCCACCACCTCTCTAGTCAGCCTATTCCAACGTTTTACCACCTTCATTCCATGTTTTTCCTCACATCCATCCTGAATCTCTTTTAGTTAGAAAACACCACCCCTCATCCTATCACAACAGGCCCTGCTAAAATATCTCTCCCCATCCTTCTTATAGGCCCCTTTTAAGGACTGAAAGGCTGCAATACGGTTCCCCAGAGTCTTCTCCAGGCTGAACAACCTCAACTCTCAGCCCTTCCTTGTAGGAAAGGAACTCCATCCCTCTGATCATTTTTGTGGCTCTCCTCTGGACCCTCTCCAACAGGTCCATATCTTTCCTGTACTGAGGACTCCAGAGCTAGATGCAGTACTCCAGGTGGGAATTTACTTGAGACTACTGACAGCAAGATTTTCAGCAATACCAAGCCATACAAATTTACTTAAGATCTTCTAGTACCACAAATGACTTTTGATTGTAATATGTACAGCTTTAAATACTACTCTATAAGGTAACCTGAAAGAAATACGCAGCTTTGCTAAGCTCAAAATTTCTTCCAGTATAATACTGAAGTGCTTGAGAAGACAGCTGCCATTCTATTTAACTAAAAAACATACCCACTGGTACACAGCTTCTTGGCAAGAACTGCTGGCGAGAGCAGAAATAGGATACTAAGTCTGCTCAGGCATGTGTCCCTTTAGACATTTTGTTATTTTGCCAGTATTCATTCATGCTTTTTGGACATGATAAAACACAGCTACACGTAGATGGCCTGGATTGACAATCAGTTATTACCTGAATGGTCTCCAGGTCAAGGTTTAAGCAAATACATAGCAGAAAGGTTGCAATGGGACATCTATACATACAATAAATCTATCTATAGGTTTCCAGCTGAAGAGCTACAACTGTTCTTGAGTAGGCAGAGCATTAGAGTACCTCTGTGGAGAAATTTGTGCTGGCAAGAGATGGACTGGATGACCTAACAGGACTTTTCCATCAGTATTTTATTCTCTGAACTTCATGCTTTTTGACAGTATTACAAAGTTCGACAGGCATTTCTCTTCAGAAGAAGGATTAAGATCAGTAAGAATCAGCATCAGCTAAAAAAGTACATGAGGCAGTTCTGATGGCAGTAGGCAAAAAGACATTTCACAGTCAGAAAAGTATTCGGTGCTTGTGTCTTCTGTACAAGCCAAAATCTATGATGTAATCAAAGCACTAAATGGAGAAACAAGGAGTACGAGATTTGTGCTTTCACACTGGTTTTTTTGTTACATGGAAAGAAGAAAGGTAAAATATGATGAAAATATATACACATAGTGGAGGCACAAAAAATAAACTAGTTTAAAAAAAATTGTTTAGAAACAAATTGCACAGAAAGTCAGTCATATTAATTGGTACTCATTACTAAAAGCTCAATGCCTGTAAAGAACTGAAGTTGAACATCAGAAAACAAGTTTTGTTGTAGAACTGAAGTTACAAATGAAGAGACTTTCAGAAAGACATCAAGTATCTGTATTTCATACTTGTAAGTATTCTTTCACAAGGACCATCACAAGGGATATGCTTCTTACCTTGTAATACCTACATAACGTAGTGGGATAACAAACCATACAGCATACCCAACAACCATAACACATAACAAAATTGAACTATCTGTGCCAGAGGGACCAACGTGTGGCTCTTGAACTACATGTAGGTCTGAAGCAGCTCAAGTCAGCTCTGATACATCACAGGGTCAACAGTGTGGCTGTCCTGGAGAGCGGCTGCTCAGGAACTGGAGTACTGAGACAGCTGTGACAGTGAGTCACCAAAGGGCTTATGAGATGCTTGATCACCATCCAACCCAGCTGTGCTCCCACACACTATTTTTAAAGCTGCCCTTCCTTTCTGTTCTCTAAATGTACCAAGAAGGTACCCCTGCAGTGTCAAGAGTGTTGTATAAACATCAGTAACAAACACACGTCTGCACTTTAATGTTTACAAATTCAGTAATACATATCACTGTAGAAAGATTCATAACATAATTATTATATTCTCACCACTAGATGATGTTACACGTTCTGTCTTCTCTACAAAAGAGATTTTGACACTCCTAAACACCAATGAATCTTCATGATTCATGTTATATAGCATGTTTTCTTCCACAGAATGTGAACTTAAGCCTTGAAGTGATACTCAGAATGATGCACCTGGAACATAATCTGACATTTAAAGATTTACTCATGCAACTGGCAAAATTCTTTGTGTCAGTTTTTCCAGTATTCCTTAAAGAAGCACTAATGAAAGAATTCCAGGTTCAACATGGGAAGCCAACAGGGGCCAAAAGAGAAATTAAGCCAGCTGAGGTGAGAGAAAACTTGATTCAAAAAGGTTTGAAAGTAGTTTCTACACATACTTAGATATCCTGGTATGTGTGTGGGCTATACTTAGATCTCAAGAGAAAAGTAATGAGATAAACCCCTTCCTGATAGTAAACAGTTACTGCGAGTCAGCATCTTAGTGTTTCTAAATTTGCTGTTCTTTCCTAGTCCTATCTGCTGCTTGTAAAAAGCTGGTAAAATAAAGCCAACAGGCCCAATTAGAAAACGCATCTTTAAGAATGTAAGGTGTTTCAATGATCTTCTTATTAATTCTATTATTCTCCCAAAGATACGTTCAGAACAAATAGAGGCTTCAAGCTAGACCTACTTGAAAGCACCAGCAAACCTCTAAACCTACTCAGGATAACAGAGCCTTCACTGTGGCTATACCACATTCCTCCCACCAGACCAAATGGTAGGGCTCTGCCCCTTAAGGCCTGGCTGTGCCTGCAGATGTGGTACACCCCAAAATCTGTGAAAATCTAGTAACCCATAAAAAGTTACCCTACCACATTCAGTTTTGCAAATGCCTGAGAACACAACCCCACAAAACCACATTCCAAAGGACAAGGATGAAAAAGGGAGGATGTGTAAAAACTAATTCTCTGCTCTCTAACTTCCATGCCAGATTTTTTCGACACTGTTCACATCTGTGAAGGGGGTATGATTACCAAGAATTCAGATTTTGGATTAGTGGCAGCAATAAGCTGATTTTTAAATTGTAACAATCCACTTCTGAAGATTCCCTTCTGACTTGGACATCAGAAAAAGTAACCCCATTTAGAGTATAATAGATTTAAATAAAAACTATTAAAAACAAAGCAAGATAGCACTAACAAAGCTAGATAGCACTAACAAGGTGTAACACAACATGGCAATGAAAAGACAAAACCAGCAAAGACTAGAGGTAGGCATTAACAAAATTCACCTAGGTTTTCCTTTCAGTTACTGTGGTTGTGGGCTTTTTTTTTCATTTCCCTCTGCTCTTTCCTAACTGTTGAAGCAAGGAAGTATGTAGTAGAGCAGCTGCATTAAAACCATGAGAAAGCAAAAAGTCTTTATTGAGCAAGATGGCTCACTTTGGTTCTGGGTGCACCTATGTTTGTAAGCACATTGACAGTGTCACTATGGCACACTCTCACAGTCACTTTGGCAACAAATTGCTCTATACTTCTGAATAAATCTCCTAGAAACAGTAATGAGTAGCAAATAAAATATATACAGATGACATAAAAAAACCTGACACATCAAAACTAAAAACGCCATGAAAAGTTCCAGAAACTGTAAACAATCCAAGTGAACAGGTAACATGGAGAAAAGTAAAACTTAATGCTCAAAAATACCAAGCAATGGAAACTTAAAAAAAATATTTAAAAGCATTCTAAATTAACTATATCAAACCAAACACATTTTGTGACCATTAATTTAACTGTAGAAAGCTCAGCAGAAACATTTGGTTGTTGTGCCAAAGAAAGGTAATAGAATGCTGAGATACACAAGGAACTGGATGGAGAATAGCACTGAAACCAGTATAATTTCCTGAAGTAATCAATATCAAATCTTCGACAGAATTCCATGTTTACATCTCATTCCCTCTAAAAAGAGAACTGCAGAACCAGAGAAAAGACACAAGATTGCACAAAAGAATCTCTTTTACAAAGAAAAAGACTGCAACTGGATGAACTGGTATGTTCTCACAATGGGTGAGACTAGATTTTTGTCTCAGATTGCCACAAAGAAAATCTAATAAATTAATATCTAAACTTGCTGAAAACACATGTTAAACACCCCCACCCCCACCCCAAAACCAACTATAAACCACAGGTAACGACATTTTAAAATTCTCATTAAACACTGGAACTCATTGCCAGAGGATGTTTTCAGGACAGAAACTTTGTCTCATCTGTTTATACACCCAAGATGAGATATTTGTGTCTCAAGAATGAACAAACAGTGTCAACAGTTTTGAAAAGGATATTAAAACTTTGACTTAAGGCTTAAGCTGATTTCTTTTGAAATAAAACCAACATGGAGTCATCTAGGGAAGGATTTTATACCTGTACCTTAAACATTTCCAGCATTTGGCTCTAGCTGTTCTCATAGATGGGAAGCTGTACTTGTGTAATTAGTACATTTATTATCATTTGTTACCCTATTATAGTTAAGACTATGCAAATAGAGCATTTAATAGTAGCAGAGGTTGTACCTGTCCATCAGGACAAAGTGGTCATTTACTAATGATCCCTTACACAGACACTGTAATCCCAAATGCAATGTAGCATTCTGTCCAAATTCTTCCTACTGTTCTGCTCTGCAACATACTTCATAGTAGAACAGCTCTAACTTAGAATATTATCTTATTGCTCACTACCATCATAGCTTTCCCTTTCCTGCATGTTTTTACAGAGAAAATCGTGAGTGCATTGAAAATGGACAGGGAAAGCAGAAATGCTACCAGAAATGAACTGCTTCATGATGGATTTCTGGTTGACCAATGCTTTCAGTTTCCAGGGATGATGGAGAAGTAAGTATTTAGAAATATGGCCTCTTAAGTTAATTTTTCAATTTTATTACAGAACATACATGGAAGTCCATGTATTCTGGAAGAAACAATATGACCAATATGTGTGATTAGGTAAAATAAGTTTATATATCAGTCCAGCATAGGAGAAAATTAATTAACATATTTAGCATGCAGAGAGATGGATTTCAGCCAACAAAAGACAGAAGGAAGGGGATTCAAGCACTCATCACGGTGTGAGACAGTAAGAATTGGCATTGGGAAAAAGCAGGTAGGAGGCTAATTAGCACAAGATTTGGAAAATGGGAGAAAATGCAGCAATACGAAAGAAAAGCATGAGGCCCTTACTAAGAAAACTCCAATCGCCTTCCCCAGGGAAACATTTCTACTTTTTTTTTTTAACAGTGTTTGACTGTATACTAAGAAATTCTACTAATTTACCAGATCCTACTTTTTTGTGAGTAGATTATTTGTGATATAACAAATTTCCTATCACGTTTACAGGCATTAATTTGTGGTAAAAGCATTCCCTTCAAGAACTTTTTTTTAGGGCTCAGCATCAAGCTGCATTTGCGAGGTCTGCACACCTTATTTAATGACCCAATAAGGCACAAAAGTCTGCAAAGTTACAGGTGGTATCAGTTAAAATAGTTTGCCTCATCAATTCTTCTAACTGCTTTTCCTGCCTAAAACTTCATTTCTTCCTTGCATTTAAACTGACATAGTAGCACCATTTACATCATATTTAAATTTAGCCTATGTACAATTGTAAAAAGATAGCTAGCCTAATTCAGACAATTAATTCCAGTTGTTAAAGCTGCATAGTGAAGGACTTTTCAAAAGCTTTGAAGTTTCTCTTGTCACTAAAAGTGTAACAAGATTAGTCTGGAAATGTGGAACGGTTATAAAAAAAAGGAGGGAAAAATGAACAACAAATTGTAGTCTAGTGTACTACTACCACTATGCACTGCTACTGCAGTATCAGGGCATGTCTCAACTACCTTCAGTGGGAGACTGTAAAAGCAACAATGGATGTCATTCATATGCCCTGTAACTTATTTGACATGATCACAGGCAGTGATATGGGTGGTTCTCAGCTACCAGTAAGCTTGGGATGGTTCTGCAAAAGCAGCTACAGGAATTTTTCACTTGCCTTTAGAAGAAAATAAACTCAACCCCCCCCAAAAGGACTTAATTACAACATAACATTCTTTATTTGCTTTGTCATTTCAGTAGTTTGACTACCAATACCAACTGAAAATCATAGCTAAGCAAAGCACAAATAAGCAAGTCACAGAAACTGTCCCTAGGGGTCATGCTTAATGAAAATTTGCCTAGCATATTTGCAGACTAAATAGAAAAAAAAATAATCAAAAGGAGAAAATTGTGCATCGTATTTCAAGTCTTTCCTGTTGTACCAAGAGACTGGCAAAGGAGAAATAACTTCCGCACTTGAAATGACTGCAGCTTTATCACTTCTTGTACTGCTCTGCCAATATTCAAACAGCTTCACCTTTAACTAAATTTCAGTGACTAGTTTTTTTGGAAAAAAACCTACATAACTCTGAGAACAAGTCTGTAAGAGTTTAATACTGACATATCTTTGATATCCTTTCAAAACTGCTCTTTAAATATGGAATTTCCAGAACCATCTGGGGTTTGATACTCTGTAAAATGACTGTGGAGTTTTTTATTTGACATAATCTAATTTCATAAAGCACCTCTGACATAAGACAATATTACTGTATAATACTTTAGTATCTTCTGTAAAGACTAATTTACATGCTAATATTACATTCTAATGCATTCAAATTTGTTTAAACTAAGAGTAGAAAACAGGCTTAGATGGTTGTCCACTGAGTATCAGAATAATTTCTGACACTCAAATTTAATAAAAACAGTTTACTGGGGTTCAGGTACTCAGAGTCTGCCAAGCTTGGCTGTTGATTCATCTTCATATCAAACACTTAGAATCTTGCGCATATTTAGTTATTCTGCTGACTCGTCCTAGCAGCTAGATTAGATGATTCTTCTTCCCTCAAAACAAGGCTGAAATCTTCAATTTCTTCCAGCTTTCTCTGTTACATGAAGGGCCCAGGGTGGTACAGAGGGGTCTGTCAGAGGTTTCTGATAGGCTTTTTCCAGCACCAAGGGTGATGGCTATAGGGCTGTGTGCTCACACCCAAGGGACCTGCTCTTGAGGGGGCAGAAGCAAGATAATGACATGGGGATGCAGCTCTGCAGAATTCTGTCCCTAAGGACAGGACAAGGGCAGGTTACTGCAACTTCGCGACCACATGCAGGTTGACTCCAGCTGTGAAAGAGATGGTACAGTCTGGTTTGGTCAAACAGCTGCTGTCAGTAAGCCTTACTTCCCTCTGCTTCTGCTCATTCTCCTCAAAGCTGCACACCCTGTTTTTGGCTTATCTCCTCCATCCCCTTGTCTGCTCAGGTTTAGACTCCAAATTCCCTTCCCTCTTCTATAGGAAGCACAATCCCTGCCAATTCCTTACTCTGGCCCTGCTCCCAGGTTTTCTGTCCCTGATTAAAGCATAGAAAACCTGTACAGGGGATAACACTTTATTTACATAATCTATTTAATCGTGCTTTTCAAGTAACTGAAAGCTAACTCGCAATCCCAAGAAGATTGCAAAAGGACTTCCATGATTCAAAGATTAGAACATGTTGAATTATTGAATACAAAGGATAACAAAACCCACTATTGTGGGCTTCCACAAATACATCCAAAATGCCACATTCAGTCAGTCAAAACTATGAGTCATAAGTGACTTCAAAGGCACAGGGTTTGGGTTTCTTACATTTTTTCATGTCTGACAATTTTTTTTGTCCATTCTTATCTGAGTTTTTGGTATATACCATAAGTTCCAAAGCTGTTCCCATAGTTATTAGGGAGGGGAACAATGAAAATCTTCCCCAGGAAGAACAACTTAAAAAAACCACATCGCGCACAACAAGAAGGTGGAACTAAAACTACAGCAAATGGCAACTCCATACCACTGTGCAGCCCAAGTATGCACCCTACTGGTGTTTTTCCAAAATTACTATGAAAATGCATTGTGTAACAAAGAGGAAGATTTTGCTAGTTTTTAGACTCCAGTCCATTTGGTCAAAAGCCCCTTCAATTAGGTATACATCCCTGCACTCATTTCATCATTTTTTTATATTCTATAGACAAAGATTCTTCTTTGTTCTCAGTACAATTAGTCTAATCCATCTGCAGGAAAGGTGTCACACAAAAATCTTGACTAGACTGGAGGCTATGGAATTTTTGTACTTCAGGCTTCTACTCAAACAGATGAGGTAATTACTGCCCCCTTAACTTAAGCCTGTAAGACAGTTTACACAGCACATTTCTCTCAAAGCCAGGTAAACTTTGGTAGAATTCCAACACAAATGCTGGTAATATTCTCTATGTTCCTTAGCACCTCTTTAAAAAGAAAGGCCCCATAAACTTTATTGGTACAAGAATGATTCCCAGCCCTCCAGCCCTAATATAATCTACTACCTCTACATATTAGATAAGTATACCTAATATTAGATAAGTATATACTAAGATGACAGCTCTTGAGCATTGCCACAGGTAATGTTGAGATGCATTTACCATCTTTAGTTATACACAATACCAAGATCAGGCTCATGAGTTAGTCAAGAAGCATAAAATTATGAATTAATAGGTCTCATTCTTCTCTTCGTCATTTTGTTCCTGACTAGCAAGGAACTGTCCAAAAACGTTTCTTGTCACTGCAGAAAACAGGAACAGTTGCATTAAAGGGCAGCCACTTCTCAGATGTTCTGAAATCAGTTTGCTTTCTCTACACTATTACAAGTGAACAAAAAGTCTGAGGCTTATGAAATCCTCAATAATTTTAAAACAGAATGCTCTCTCCTCTAAGATATTTTAAGCCATAAACAAAAAAATGGCAACCAATATTCCCAGAATTCTCTTTTTTCAAAAAGCAAATATTTTTTAAAAAGAGCTGTTACTCTCGTTCCTCTTCAGCTCAAATGTACTTCATTTCACTCTAGGTATTTCCTCGATGATACTTCCACTAAGAACATATGGCTTTTGAAGAAACATTCCAGACTATGTCCTTTGGGTGAAAACACACTGGTTGAGTTTCCTCCCATGCACTCCCCTACAACACAGTTTTTTCTTTCAATCCCACATTTACCCTGCTCATTCTGCTCTGCCAGTAATCCCTCGTTTCAATGAGCTCCATTCTAATATCCTTCCACAGCTTTCCCCATTGATGGGGTACTGAGCACCCACTTCCACTTTTAATTAGAGCAACCACAGAAGAGTGTGCACATCAGTGGCCCTGACAAAAAGTTATGAATATTTAATACTGCTGAAGACTTAATATTTTAGGATGTTTGCATGAAAGTGAAGAGACTGAAGAGCAAACAAGTGCCCTGCTTCAGATAAAATTAGGGGAACCCAAACTATCACTATGGTGATAAGCCATCTGTACATTATTAATTTTAATTTATATAACTGCAATTGTGGTTTTTAACACATTTTACTGTATTTGGTGCTTAGAGAACTGAATCCTCTGTGTTTGTAGAACATCTGAAATGGTGGGACTCCAAAGCTAACAGTATGTTCTGAGTACTATTGTAACATAAATATTATAAGCCACAAAAGCTGAAGATGCAAACAAGAAACAGAAGATAAGGTATGTAACCGTTAACTTAAAGCCACTGCAACACCCGAATAAGGAAAATTACCAAGGTACAAAATATAACTGCAAATCTTCAGCTGGTCCTTTTGGAAGTCATGAAACATGATCTAGTCAAGGACGCCTCATTCCAAACCTGAACAGTGTGTTAGTCCCATCAGTTTATCAAATAATCTTTTTAAGACAAGACACAACCTCCATATTGAAAATCCCAGATTATCTGCAGAATCACAAAGTTTATAAGAAAGATTTCTGCTGGCAGGGAGCTACTTATAGTGCTTTGATGGTAACTTAAGAGTTGCAATTGCTGTCCATACCAGTATATCTTCACAAGACAGTATGTATCAGCAGAAGATATATTACACTGCAAAAAGTGCGTTACCACTTTTGTGAGCACTCCACAGAACGCAGGCACCATTCTAAGTACTATCTTAAATAGAAAAGTTTGCAGTGGTAGAAGAAAAAATGAAGATCCTGTCAGGAAATTTTAGGTGTTTGGGATAAAGCCCAACAAATCCTCCTGACTCATCCACTATCTTCCTGATTTTGAACTCGTTCTAAAAAATGGTCTGTTTTCCTTCCAAAATTGTGTTTTAATTCATGCACCCATCTTAAAGCCCCAGGATTCCCTCACAGAATGCACAGCAACAGATCTGAATCTGCTGACTTTTCCCCTTCTGTAACAGCCTTTCAGCCCCCTTCCCTTGGGCTGTCCTCAAGAGCAAGGAAAGGCAACACAGTATACAGCTGGAGGAAGTCAGTAGATATCAAAAGTTAGACGTCAAATCTTCATGAAAATACACTTATTTACTTTATGTCCATGCAGTGGTATTCACCACAGTGAGAACAGAATATGTACTTTTCAAATTCTTTAGCTCTGAGGGGTGCAAGATAAGTGTAACCATACTGCAGTCAAGATTGCTAAATTTATTACAGGAGCCTGTGATCCCAATAGTATATTGCTAATAACAGTGCCAAATATCCAAAGGCAGCTGCTCTTTAGAGGTTATCCAGTCCTGAATGCTCCCTCACAGAACACTGCAGAGCAATAAGCAAAGGCATATTATACCAGTGGGAGAAGCAAGCTGCTCTTCTTAGATATAGACAGGCAACAAACATCCAATATTTCTTTGAAAATTTGAGGAAAACTGTGCCAGAGGACAAAAAGGACATTGTGCCAAAAGAAACCAGAATCTCTGCAAACTAAAAGTGTCTTGTTGCTGCAAGAGCAATGAGCCAGCCCATGCTAACTGCCCTATTCCACTAACACAGTCAAACTCTTTTTTATAGTCAAAGCACCGCAATAAACAATTTGCGTTCCATTCACAGTCCCAGGCATCAAACCAAACAAACAAACAAAACCTTAAAAAAAAAAAAGAGAAAAGATAAAAAGAAAAGAAAAAAACCCCACCAACATTCTCCTAGATATTTGCTCCAGCATTTTTGCAAATTCATGCGGTCTGAATTCCAAGGTGCTTGCAATCAATCTTTTTTATTTTACCCTACATTTAGGTTGAAGACTAACTGTTGGGTGGAACGTGTTTCATTTTCAATTTTCAATGTGTAGCATTATATTTCCATTATTTTAACAACATTTTCTTTCTTTTAATATTTTTCCAGTGACTGCAGCAAAACCTTGTGCTACAGCCCATACTTCAAAAAACCTGACTGCTGAGAGTATCCTGTCAATTCTTCTACATTAATATTGGCGCATCCTCTTATAATAAGCCATCTGCTATAGGCAAATTCGCCTGTCCCCTGCCTGGGCACACTCCTCAGCCAGTCAGATGACAAAGATGGGGAAAGGACTAGATGAAGCACTATTTGGAATGATGAAGAATCTTTCAAAAAAAGCAGTATTTTACTTCAGTGATAAATGATACGTTCCTGCACACCCAGTGGAGCTTCAAGAGACCAAAGAAAAAAAGTTGGTAAACACAGACCTGTGACAATGCCATTTTACAACTCTTGTTGAAGGTCTGTCTGTTTAGGGTCAGGTCTTGCTCCTGGAGATGCTTGCTCCTGACAGAGACTTACAATTTGACAGGCATAGTCTAGTCGACAAAATTAAAACGTATGCAGAGAACATGCTGACAAAAAGTGACTTAAACCAGTAAAACTTTATATATTAAATGCAAAGTGCATTCATGTGTGTATATATGTAAAATACATGTATATTTTTATATAATTTATATAGATATGCACAACAGCATCTGCACAGTGGTGGATAACCTTGCACATGGCTGAGCTGAAAAAGAGGTATTCTGCAGCTGTTTAAAAATTCACACTATCTTCTAATCTCTCTGTGTAACTAAAAAGACCATCTTCAAAGTATAAAGAAAGAAATACAACCCAGTGCTGCGAAATACCCACTTTTTGAGTGTTTTGGTAGCACCCCTGACTAAATCACAGTTTCTTTTATTGTAATTTTTTTAAAAAAGTAAAATAATAATTTCAAAAGACCTTCCAATGAGGCCAAACGTATTTCAAGATCTTGCCCCACTTGCTTCTCAGTTTCTCCTTTCATATTTACCTAAGTGCATCACTGGGCTTATTAAAACAACTGACTAGACTGCAACATTTGCAGACATTCTGCCTGCATCATTTACAAACAAATCTGCGTCTATTCTTCCTGGAAAACTCCAGAAGTACCTCCATACCAAGCTGGTCTGTCAGACTAAAATGCTGCTTGGTGAGAATACCAACATATGGGAACTTTAAGAGAATCCCACTTACCAAAGGGCTCATAGCTTAAAAACTCTTGAAAAGATGAAGACTTTAATTATAACTGTGGCTATTTTCTTTGTGCATACGTTATGAAGATGCTCTGATTTTTCACGTAGATCAGTTCCCTTATTCCAGGAAGAAAATATTCTTCTCTCCGTTTCAGTGCATGAGCAAGTTTTTTAAGTACGTGGGGAATACCAATATTCCTATCCTTAACCAGAAGGATTCCTGCAGTATTGCTAGGCACAGACCAAGGGATCCTGTTTCCGAGACAGTAACAGAAGCTAGGTGCCTGAAGGTCACAGGAGACATTTCAACTTTTTCGACGGAAGAAGTAGCAAGAATAATTTCTGCCTCCACGAAGACTGCAGGCTGAGGCTGACTTGACTTGCATTATAGGATCATTACTATTTCCATTAAATTATTATAGTTTCGCAGACTTGCCAATGGTGCCCACATTTAGACATGTATCTCATGGCAGAAAATTCAAAGCGGCTGTTGTGAACAAAAAAACCTTTTTTTTTAAGAATAACCCCATATTTTAAAGACCTTTAGAATTAATCACTCACAAATCCTAGTTTTCAAAGGGAAACAGTACTGATGAGGCAAGAAAAGTAGCAAAAGCAAAAAAAAAAACAAAACTCACCAACAAAAAAAGAAATACAAACAAGACAACCCCCCAAAAAACCCCAACAACATAAAAAAAAAAATTAAAACAGACATGCTACTAGAATTCTCAGCATATGCAGTCCACTGATGTATCTGAAAAGCCATTCATACTGACACTTCAGTTATTTGCTATTTTTAAGCAGAAGGCTGAGAGCCTGCAACAGAAATTTTTGCACTCTGTTTCCTCATATATAACCAGTCTGCCTTTCTTTGAGCACAGCAGTGGAGAAAGGTCAAACAAATAAAATCTGTCAATAACAGGAAAATAGATTGAGCAATATGATCTTAACTTCTACTCTAGAAATAAATCAGTGAAGAATTTCTGGCATGAAAGATAAATGCACTTAGACTCAAAACCACTTTAAATTCACTCACATGAAATTTTTTTAGACAGAAACAATGATTTACTACATAAATATGTAATACCTAACAAAACGTTAAAGTACTTAATCTATTGCAAGAAACCTTGATTTTCAGGAGAAAACAAAATACAGTTTAGCATTTACCTAAAGAAGCTTATATAAATGTTATTCTTTTCCCTGAGTCATCCCATCAATTTTTTTTTTTTTTAATACAATGCTGATCCATCATGTGGATGCATACAGAATCCAGCTCAGAAATTACGATATTCAAGGGAGCTCACAGAGGCGTCACAAAAACAGAGGTAGCGGTCATTTCCAGTCACCTCTCTGCTTCCCTTGATCCCTGGGCTGTTTGAAGGACAAACAATTGAACCTTCATCCTGCTTCAGGCTTCAGTCCACTGGAAGATAACTGCACGTGCACTGTAATATTGAAACTGAATGCGTTATGCTGGCAGACTATACACCCACACAAATGGGATCTGATATTATATAATTTAAAGGCAAACTACACTATGGCCTACATATCTTCCAACATTTTAAGAAATGAGAGAGATCTGACAAGTCACAATCATATGCAAAGTATGATAGCATTGAAGTAATCGACCAGGTCATTACTCTAACAAATGCCAAAAAGTATTTTGGTACAGCTCTACGTGCCCCAATTCATAATGCCATTCTGAAAAGAAAGAAAAATAACCCCAAAAATGTACTCACTCAAAAACATTCCTAATGAAAATTAAATGCAAACTCAGTCACTAGTATAATGACTATTACAGAGTTAATATCCTTGGTAGACTTAAACTGGAGTGCTGAATTTATTCAGGAACATAGATCAATCAGTCTGAACCAATTCAGAAACACAAATCAAGGTCAATCACAATCTAGAAGATAACAAATTAAATTACTTGTTAATAGTAATTACTTACATTTATCTTAACATCCTTAGGTTAAATAAATCTCAAGGCTGCTTAAGCTTCACATAGTATTATGCTTGAAACTTAATAATTTACCTTGACATTTACAATGCCGCTTACATAAAACTTTAGATTTTAAAAGTCACTCCAGCTAAAGCATGATGATAGACTAAACAATGCTGAAAATATACTCCTCTTTCCCAGAGGAGTTGTAATTTTTATCAAAAGCCGGCAGATTTTATTATTTCTGCCAGTAAATTCAAAGGTTGTTTCAATAAAAACAGGAAAAAAGTACTTTTTTTCTCCATATTTAAAACTATTTACTATATATGTTGAAGCCAGCAATATTGATTTTTCTGCATTGTTTCTATGTCCATGACTGATAAAATACCAAAAAAAAATTATGTAAAGTGTTCTAATTTCATTAACTTTAAAAATTGTTTACCAGTTAAATAAAACAAATATTTGTTGTTTTGGGGTTTTTTTTTAACTTTTTAACTGTCTTAGGTAAAACAAACTGGCCAAGACTGGATCTACAGTATAATGTCAGTGCTGTGTTCATATATCCTTCAAGAGATTCAATTATTATTATTATAAATGAGTCTAAGTACAACAACAATATTGTGAAGCAAGTCTAAGCTACTACAGAGGATTTAATTCTTAGGAAACAGCTGCAAACCCACCACGCTTCTCTGAACAGTATTAAATTAAGGGCATCCACAAGACTCCAGATGTGCTAATGAATTCTTTCTTCCACATCTACAGATGATGAAAATACCTGCAGGACTTTTTAAAGAATGGCAGTGTGCTTATGTCTCCATCCTAAGAAAAAATGCCAGCATATATCATTTGAGTTATTAGCTTATCATTGTACTAGTTATACAGACACACACTCAAATTAAAATACTCAGTAGGAAAAATCAAGACTGATGAAAGCATAAAACCAGTAAAATTTTATTAAAAACAAATATTAATCAAACTACAGGATCATATCAATGACCTCAAACGCCATTTATAAGATGATTGAAAGGGAGATGAGTTTTGGTTTGAATTAATAAAAACTGCAATAAACCCATGCTCTTCAGGACAAACTAGATTGTCTTGCTCAGCAATATACTCTACAAACTAGTTAAGCAGCGTAGCACGGTATCCTGTTTCGATTACCAGATTTTTTTCACTAGGGAGAGTGCAGAGCTAATCACTGCAAGTTACCCAAAAAACTGGTAAGGACATTTCAAACGACAGACTGTTTCTTTACCTTGCCATATGCTTTAAATTTCTCCCAAAGACACCACAAGAGTGAAATAAGGATGTCATCACAAACATCTATGAAGTTAATCACTAAAGCCTCTAAACAGTCTTGAAATGTCATTAGAAATTATAAAGCATGTGAAACTCCTAATAACAACAGCTACACCAAAATAATGTACACCCACTCACAGCTTCTCTCAGAGCACTCTGGTGTTCATGCGCCTCCTTGTACACAGAGCATGCTGGGCACACATGAATCCCCACAGAGAACATGTGAGGTCAATCACTGCATCCTGCTAATGAGAGCAGGCTAGCACAGAGATAAATAGTTTCTACATCTCCTCTGCAAGTAAGTATACAAAACATCACACTCACTGAATGGCATAATACTACAGTGAACTAAAAATTAATGTTATAGGTGAACATAGGTATCCCCTATCTAAAAAAGGCAATTGAGCTAATTCTCACTTTCAGAGTATCTCTTCCTTTGTTGACTCTTCAATTTTGTCATGCATTCCACAGTGCTTTGTTCAGACTATCCTTTGTACTTTGTTGTCTATCTTCTTCTCTTTTGGGTAATCTCCTACCCTACTATGTTACTTTTGTACTTTGTATGTTGAAATCCATGGAACTCTAAAGCAGTAATACATAGCAATTTAACCCAAATTCACTTCATTGTCAGTACATGGCGAGAAGAGACAGAACAATGCATCTGAAAAAGGTAAGATTGAAAAGAATGGAAAAGGCAGGGGAAGGGAACTGAGGGGGAGGAAGATGTGTGCATGTTTACTGAAAGCACGCTAGCATCAGCTGCCTCCAGAAAATGTGCAGAAGTGGACTTACTCATACTGTAAATAACTGCAGTGCTCCAATTTCCAAGGAGAGGTCCTTCATCCACAACTACCAATTTTAGCATGAGTTATGTCCATATTCTTTGAAACATACAGGTTTCAAGATGGTGATTTTAGTTATTTCTCAAGTCCAATCAAAGAGTTACAATAACAAAAATTAAGACATCTTAGACATTACATCTCCATGAGCTCCTTACACAAATGCTTTCAAAATCTTTCTATCATCCCCACAAAACATCATCACTGTCTCACAGGGAAAAAGGGAACAATTTCTCCGCATCTGCACACTGTAGGGGTGGTCAGTGTTTGTAATGCTATGAGCCACATACAAAATCTGTCATATAGTCATAATCTGTCATACAAGATCCATTCACACACACAAATGAAAATGACAACTCCACAGCAGCCCCAGCTCTATCACACAGGACAGTTCCAAAATCCACCTGCATCCCAACGCGACCTTCAGAAGCCCTAGCACCAGTGCAGCAGTTGAACAGCTTGAGAGCCATATGCAGCTGAAGAATCAAAGGTTAGTCACATCTTACCTATTGTTATAAATAGATTTTAAGGTCCTTGAGAGTAAACACTTTGTGTTTGCACAGTGCCTAGTACAACAAAATCCCTGTAGATGAATTGGACTCAGAAGTGCTATTGCTGAACAGGGTAGTACATGCAAAGCCAGAGTTTCAGTGTAATAAATATTAAAATATAGGTGCAATTAACAGTAGTGTGACAAGGTCATTCTACCAGGTAGTATGTATTCCACATCTTCCTCCAAGAGCTGACAATCCTATCCTTTTTCTTTTCTCCTCAGCTTTCTGCAATGTGAAGTGTGAACTCAGCAACATTTCTAGGTTGCAGACAACCCTACAACCCTCTACCAAAACACAACAAAAAATACAGGGCACTTTGGGGGTTTTGGTTGGTTGGTTCAGGTTTTTTTAATAGATACCACTAAAGCTGAGTATTTCAAGGGGTAATATATGGGGAAACATAGCACGACAATACTTCTTAGAGAAAAACTGAAGGGCAATAAAACAGCTTTCACTCAGTTTGTGGAAAAAAGAACTATTCTGACTACATGGTACGACTAATACCTGGAGAAGATAAAGAAAAGAAAAAGGATGCAAGAAGTTGAAGACAGTTGCATGGTTTAAGGGAGTTGCTGTACCATCACACTGTGGCTAAACGATTGTTTCACCACTTCACCTTCTCACCTGCTGTCCTAGCAAAATGGCAACAAGAGACATCACTATTACAAACACCAGTATCATCCACCCCAGAAAGCAGAGGTATTACTAAGAAATAAACCCCACATTTTGGCAGCCAACTCCCACCACTTGTAATCACAAAGAATTTATACCTCATAAAAGGATGTTGAAGATATTACAGTGTGAGCCAGCTATGGAAAGATAACACAGGTATGCAAAGCACCAACCAGGAGTCATGCACTTGGACACTCATAAATACCTGAGGCTTGCAATAAGCAAGTTTTATAGGAAAAAAATGCTCTACCTTGCTTAGGTATATCATTGATAATAAGAGCCACAGGTATGACTAATAGCCACTAATATCACAAACTTCAGGTTTTATTAACTATGATAAACAAGAAACTTGGCAGCATCACCTTGTCTCAGACAACCCTATGAAGGCACCCATGGCAGTCACTCTTTGGCCTCAACTGGAATTTTACACAGCAATAACCCTGGTTATCCCTACCCCTGCAAAGAGTAGCCCTTTTTTCTTTTTTTTTTTTTTTTTTATGAGCCTCCCAGCTTATGAGTCCAACAGCTGAAGTCATAGTAAAGTATAAATGAGATACTTTCATATATTGATTTTTTCCTACGTGAATACTGCATGGAAATCCAGAACCTTCTAACTGGGGACACATTTCCTCACACTTGGAGAAAAAAAAATATAACTTAATTTTTATGTCTTCCTGCTGTTAGGATTTGTCCTCAGTAAGAATTTGCTTTATGATAGGGAACAACAGGTTTACAGAAAAGATCAGTTTGGGAAGCACATACATATTACTTATTTTAAAGTGAAATCCAGTAACACTCATAAGGACCTGCTGAGGAAAATATGAAGGAAAAAAGAGGCTTATAAAAGGTGGAAGCAAGGACAGGCGGACTGGGAAGAATACAGGGTTGCTGTCTGGGAAGCTAGGGACCAAGTTTGGAAAGCTAGGGTCCACTTGGGACTAAACTTGGCTAGGGAAGTTAAAAATAAGAGGAAGGCATTCTATAGGTACATTGCAAATAAAAGACAGGCCAGGGACAACGTGGGCCCCCTCCGGAAGCTATCAGGAGAATTGGCTA
>JANRGW010009222.1:0-52104 GCA_024733675.1 Psilopsiagon aymara | reverse complement strand
CTAAGGTATAACACAAACCACTACTGCTACTACTAGTAATAATAATGATAAGAGAAATACAAGGGAAGAGAATACAAGGGAAGAGTTGGGGTTGTTCAGCCTGGAGAAGACTCCAGGGAGACCTTATTGTGGCCTTTCAGTTCTTAAAATGGGCCTATAGGAAAGATAGTGATAAACATTTGAGCAGGGCCTGTTGTGGCAGGAAGAAGGGGATGGTTTTAAATTTAAAAAGGGGAGATTCAGGCTGGATGTGAGGAAAAAAATCTTTGCAACGAGGATGGTAAAATACTGGCACAGGTTGCTGGGGTGGATGCCCCATCCCTGGAGGCAATCCAGGCCAGGCTGGATGTGGCTGGGCAACCTGATCTAGTTGAAGATATCGTTGCTCATTGCAGGGAGGTTGGGCTAGATGGGTTGGAAGAGACCTTCAAAGCTCAAGCTTACTCTATGATTCTATAATTATTTCTGTCAGCTCTACCAGTGGAAGCGTGTGTATTGTGCAGAAACTTGACCTTGGGAAGAAGTGTGAGTGCCATGTGTGCCCATTGGGTATTTCCTTCTCAGCTGGGTAAAACTGCAAGCAAGCAGTGAAGAGCCACCACCACCACACAGAAGAGCACTGGGACACCCTCTGCTCCTCTGGCCACCTGTGAATGGCAACTACCTTGCTGGCTATGGCAACGGTGGGAGTGAGGCTTAGTGACAGATCTTGTTTCAAGAACTTTTAAAGCCTCCCAGTGTTTAGTCATCAGTATGATAAAGCATTGTGTTAACTAACAAAATATCATGTAAAGTGTCAGAACATTTTTCAATATTTAAAAAGAACTGGAAAACGATGGGCTGTGGGAGCTGGTGGTGTTCAGCCTGGAGAAGAGAAGGCTCCAGGGGTGCCTTACTTAAGGGAGCCTTCCATTGCTTAAAGGGGGCCTAGAAATCTGGAGAGGAGCTTTTTACAAGGGCATGTAGGGATAGGACAAGGGGGATGGTTTTAATCTGAAAGAGGATAGATTTATATTAGATATTGGGAAGAAATTCTCTACTATGAGGGTGGTGAGGCACAACCACAGGTTGCCCAGAGAAGCTGTGGCTGCCCCATCCCTGGCAGTGTTCAGGTTGGACAGAGCCTTGGGTGACATGGTCTAGTGTGAGGCGTCTGTGCCCATGGCAGGGGATTGGAACTGGATGATCTTAAGGTCCTTTCCAACCCAAACCATTCTATGATCCTATAATTCCATGGTTCTGTGGTGTGCTTTGCCTCTGTGCCCAGTACTCTCTAATGGAGGTTTAGTTACTGACTAATCAAGTCTACTTAGAAAGAAAGTACCAATTTACAGGAATTAGCAGGTCTCACTGTCAAATACGCGAAGAGCCTTACATTTCTTCTACCCAGTCGGGGTTTTTCCCTTTGTATTCTTTAGACATCTTTTTTTTTTCCTAGTTAAACACATTGCATTGCAAAATCTGGGTGTGATTCATGGCAGGGGGTTAAGGTCCATTCCAACCCTGACCATTCTGTGATTTTGGGATTCCATGATTTCATCTTTCCTGAAAGGGAATAGCACTCTTAAGCTAGTGGTTAGAGAAGAATTTTTCTGGAGAAGTGGCTTGATTCGTGAGAGAAATGAGAGTTGTTATGAGAGTGGGATTTCCCAAGATTACGAAACCCTCAGGGGTAGGGAGAAGATTAGAAGGGGAAATGCATGTAACCACAGATCCAGGTATCACGGCTTGTGTAAGAATTCGATCTTAATCTTGAAAACCACACTGTAATGGTTTTAGCTGTTAATTTATCAGAAAATTTTGGGTGTAAACTTGTAGAAGTACCATTCTGTTACCTATAAATCATAGTAATCTTGTAATAAAATTAAATTTTTATATTTTTTAAATTTATTTTTATTTAGTTTCAGTTGTTTAATTTTATCTTTTTTCTACTTGAATCTGTGCCCAGCCTTGAGAGGTTTTTAATACCTGGCAGACTGTGGGCTCCACCAAAAGCATCAGGATTCATTCAAGAGGTACTACACCAACAGTCCTGAGCACCAGGGGGGACAAGCTAAGTCCTGAAAAGGCAGTGCCAGCATCCCTCACTGGTTTGTGTAAGGCACTTTCAGAGCAGGTACCTCTGAATTTTGTCATGAGAAGAACTGTATCCTTATGAGAAAAGCTGTGGCCATAGCAACATGCACCCAAGTGGAATGGGCAGTTGCTGAATTTTGAGTGTCTCACATCTGTTTGTGACAGTGCACCTGCAACTCGGAGTCACCTTGAAGGATTTACCTGACAGTGGTATGTCAGTTACAAACTACAGTGTAAATGGTAACAGCAGTTGAAATCTGTGAATTCCCAACTGGCATAAGTGCCAGTGTAAGTCCCCTTGCCATACAGCAGAGTCCGACAGGCACTAGTTCAAGATCCTGATTGATACTGCAAAAAAAGTTTGTGGGTGCTGATTTAGTAAGGGAGTCCTTTCCTGACACTTATTTCAGAGGGTTTTAAAACTGTTTCATGGGTCATACATGGGTGGCGCTGTACATTCCATACATGTGAGCTGGACTTACTGGTTTTCAGTTCAAGGGGGAGCTTAACATTTTCTTTCCCAAGTCATGTGTAAATGAGCAAGCATTAGCAACTTATTCACAGCTAGTGGCATTATGTATATATGAAGGTACGTAGGTAAGATTTTCTTCTAAGATCGGTGATTGGTCTTGGATAAGTGAGGTAGGTGTTTTACTAAGGCCATTAGCAGTTTGATTTTACTGGTGTTGAGTTCTCAGTGCTTTAACTTGTGCATGAATGAGTACTGCATACTGGGTGCATTCTGAGGCTGCCTAACTGGTGGTTGCTTGAGTACACTCAGTTTTTCTTGTAACAATAATCTGTATTGAAAAGTTGGAAGGAGAGAGACAAATTGACTATGCCATTGCTTTTTCTGTGTAACAAAGGCTGTGCTTTTATAATAGCAGTGTCAAAGACAAAGTGTCAAAGATTTTAGATGAAGAGGGAATGCAAAGGAATAACAAGAGCTGCCTTAGTGAACTTTGGTCAGAATAGGGTGACAAATTTGAGAAATGGAAACAAAAACAAAATAAAAGCTCACTGGTTAAGTAAGCTGAGTTGATTTTCATGTGAGTAGATGTACTGCATCTTCTTCCTGTGGCTGTACTGAAAGTGGAAAAGCCTTTGAAGAGACCTCCCATCTGCTGCAGAAGCTTGTGTAGCGCAGCTTTGTTGAGCTGCTCAGAATCATAAAACCAGCTGAAGAGACCAATCACTTAAAAATAATGAAACACACAACACCAACTGTTGTGGCAGGAAAAGAGGGAGACCTAGACCTTATGCTTAGAAGCAGTTGGAAGGATACACTACAAAAAACACTTCTGGCATGTGTCTGCTTCACATTTGAGTGGCCATGGTATGTTTTTCTTACTCCTGCAGTGGAAATAAGTGGGGGCCAGATATAGGCAAACTGGGCATCCATACTTCTCACTTGAATAATGCAGATTTTATCTGCCTCTTTGCTTCATTACAGACTCCAAGAAACTGAAGTTTTTCCTCTGTTGAACTGGTTTGTAAATAAATGAGTCTCACAAAAATCAATGTTTCTTCATCGATTTTGTAGTTGGGAATATGGAGGGAATGAATGAAGTGACATACCCAGAACAACCAGCAAGTTAGGGTTTGAGTGAGGTCTGTGGGACTCTAAGTTACATCTCTCTCCCATATAAGGGTGCCACAGACCTCTGAATTTAGCCTAGAGAATGACGCCTTGGAAAAAGCTTGGGACATAACTCTGTGCAAGAATAATCCGTAGGGATACACTTCTCAGAATTATTTTCAAGTTCTTACAGAAAAATCCTTCTGTCACCTGAATGACTTTTTGTTCCGAGTTTCTTTTGCCCATCTCAGTGCCACTAATTGCAATTGAGTGACACTTAAGACACAAGGTGGTTCTCTAAGGTGTACCTCTAGTTATTCTACTTCCTGAATTCCAACGTGTAACAGTGCTATCAGTAATATATAACATAATTGCTTACGTGTAAATCTACTGATAGGCAGAGAGGGAAATAGATTGAAAACCAGATCCAACACTTAAAGAGCAGAAACCACCCTATTTACTGAAGTCTGTCAATAGGAGGAGTCATGAATTGCAGAAGCTTGTATACAGCTTTGCTTTCTCCTTCCTACTCTGCATGTCACTTACTTCATTAGTAGCATTCAGTTAGGTGGGAAATCTAGCATGCTAAAAAGAAACATGCAATTTGTCGCTTGTCTGTGGATTTTGCCTATCGCTTCTCTCCGTTTCCACGTGCTGAAGTTGTGTTTCTTCATCTGTTTGATATCATGGGTGAAATCAGGTAAGAACCATTTGATTATTCTTTATGATGTATTCTTTGCTTTTATTCAAGCATTAAAAAAAGGAGTATTCCTTCATTGAAGTTGGCCAAAATATTTATACCTTGTGAATTATGCCTCATGGAGTAGACAATTAGTAAAGAGAATTTGATCACTTTGAAACTGAGATGTAGGTTTTCATTTTAAAATAAATAGAACAAAGCCTGATACTTTATCTCTGGCTGTACTTTGCACCCAGACGCACTCAGGTATGTGCACTTTGTACAAAGTAAAGAGGTAATTGTGAAATAGTTTTAGCATAGTAGCATAAGCTTATTGTTTACTGCTGATTTCATAGGTTGACAGGTATTCAAGCCACGTCTTATGCTTTAAATAGTAAAATTTAGTTACAAGGAAGTCAGTGTGCACTTAAAATTTTTCCCTTTTTAACCGCTGAAGATACTTATAACAGACATACACAGGAAAGTTAAAACTGTATATAAATTGAGTTAAACTGCGCATGTGACAGCCCAATGCCTATCTGTATGTTCTGATTGTACAGAAAAGTGTGAGTACTCCCACAAGTGTGAGCAAAGGGCAGCTGGGTATTCCTTCCAGTAATCAATCAGAAATCGGAGTTTGAAAAACCTCCCCTTAATGAATCCTTACTAAACTATGCAACGTATTGAATCTAGAAATCTATTTACAGTACTTACCTAATTCCACAGTAAAGACATCATCTTTTCTTTCTTTGTCTATTTACTTTCACAGAATAACTGCTGTATGTCATGGTTTAAGTCCAGTCAGCCACGTAGCTCGCTCGCTCACTTCCCTCCTTCCTTCTCCGCCTGCTCCCAGAGGGATGGGAAGGAGAATCAAAAGAATGTAACTCCCACAGGTTGAGATAAGAACAGTCCAATAACTAAGTTATAACACAAATCACTGCTGCTGCCACCAATAATAATAATGATGAGGGAAATAACAAGGGAAGAGAATACAACCACTCACCACCCGCTGACCGATACCAAGCCAAGCCCAGCAGTGATCTCGCCCTTCTGGGTGACTGCCTCAAGTTAATATAGTGGGCATGATGTGCTGTGGTATGGAATACCTCTTTGGTCAGTTCGGGTCAGGTGTCCTGTCTCCACTTCCTTACAGCTTCCCCTCCTCCCTGGCAGAGCATGAGGCTCAGAAAGTCCTTGGTCAGATTAAACATTCTAAGCAGCAGCTAAAAATATTGGTATCATCAGCACTGTTCCCAAGATAAAAGTCAAAAACACAGCACTGCACCAGCTAGTAAGAAGGAGAAAAAATACTGCTACTGGTGGACCCAGGACACTGTCATTTCACAGTCACAAGTAAATGAGTTGTTTCCCTTTGATGTTTGCCAGCTACTAAATGGGTTTTGTCAGTTAAATTTTATTCCCTTGTAACAAATTTCTCAGTTCCATGGACAAAACTGCTTTGTGTCACTGTCATTGCATTGCCTTTAGAAGAATTAATTCTTATTTCTACCAATCAAATGATAAGAATTCAAAACACTTAAATGGATATGTTCAACATTATCTTAGGATAACTCTTTTATATGTTAGATATGTAGGAGTGAATTGTATGGATCAGTGATTAAACTTGGATTTAAGAAGAATATTAGGCGAAGATGAGTTTCATGTTGTAGCTTTGAATCTGAATAGCAAAAATGTAATCATAGAATCACAGAACAGTTAGGGTTGGAATGGACCTTAAGGTCATCTATCAAGTAGCTGGTTTTTATTTCAGCTATGTAGACAACATTTGTGTAATAGAATTGGTATTCTAGTTTTATCATTGTTTATCATTATATGAAAACTAGAAATTAAATGTGATCCTTTCCATTAATACCTCAGTATCATGTCATATATGTGATATTTTGCCAGGTTCTTTATTATTTTTGTTAAATTCAAGGCAATTGCAGCTGATCAACTTTCAGTTTCAGAACTTCTGCTTGGATTTAAACCGGAAGAGGATAGACTGAGATGAGCTCTTAGGCAGAGGTTCTTCCCTGGGAGGGTGGTGAGGCTCTGGCGCAGTGTGCCCAGAGAAACTGTGACTGCACCATCCCTGGCAGTGTTCAAGGCCAGGTTGGATGAGACTTGGAGCAACCTGCTCTAGTGTGAGGTGTCCCTGCCTGTGGCAGGGGATTGGAACTGGATGAGCTTTAAGGTCCTTTCAAGCCCAAACCATTCTGTGATTCTGTGATAAGTCTGATCAATGAAATGAGCTGCCTTCCTGTATCACTAGTCACTTAATAACCTTTACAGAAATCTCAGCCAAAATTACTTAAATTATTCAGTGTCTAAATGAAGAGAACAGTGATATTTCTACTGGAATATAATTAAGTCTAACTTTTCCCACATGTAATAATTTAAGCTATTGTGATGAAAATAAGGCATGAAACTTTTGTCTGGTTGATTTGAGACAGAATGTTTCAGGTTTTTCTAAGACTCTATAACTTCGACCATGCTCCGGTTGCAAATATCCATTAATTTTTCTTATGTCCAGTCCAGAGGTAACCAGTCTGGTCATTTGACATGGTTTGATATGGTTTGGCCATATATGAGGTCACATATGAGGTGATTAGTCTAGTTCCCTGAGTCAATTCGTATTTCTAGTGTCTTTACTGGATGTTAGGTGCTGCAATTCACATTGTTGTGTTTTGTATAGCTTTGATTAGATTTGCTTTATGGTATCCGATACATTTTTCAGATACCTTGTAACCCACACACACACTCTTGCCTTTCACATTTTTATCAACTGGTGAGGGCTTGCTGGCTGTCTCAGATGTGCAAATGTTATGGCTTCAGTTCTTCCTGTTTGCTGCTTTGTGGGAAAAGGAGAAGAGCAACATCTGCCTCTCATTGACCCCAAAAGTTCTGAGGAATTCAGTTTATTTTAAAATTATTTTTTAAGGAACTGAGTAGGTACTATTTCTACTTTTGCTTTCTAGAAGTTGACTTGTTTTACAAAGATGTTAATAATAGAAGAACTGAGGAAGGTGTCATCACATATCAGCTAAAAGCCTTGCACAAAGTAGCGTAGCCAAGAAGTCAAGAGATGAGCCTGTATTTCTTTGGACATAAACCAGCCGATACCAGAAGGTAAATAGGCCACACAGAAGAGCTGTGACAGGTGCCAGCGCTGTGCCTAGAATCCCAAAGTAGCTTAGCCATAAAATGAGACTTCAGCAGCCAAGGTTACTTTTTAAAGGGTTAACTTTTGACCTTGATGAGTGCAGTCTTTTTAGGCTCTTTTGAAAACCACCTTCCTCTTGTTGATCCTGGCTGGTTTATAGCTTAACTTTTTATGCAATAGCTACCTGAGTACAGAAATCATAGAATCATAGAATAGTTAAGGTTGGAAAGGACCTTAAGATCATCTAGTTCCAACCTGCTGCCATGTGCAGGGTCACCTCACACTAGACCGCATAACCCAAGGCTCTGTCCAACCTGGCCTTGAGCAATGACAAGGATGGAGCATTTACCATTTCTTTGGGCAGCCTGTTCCAGTGCTTCATCACCATCACAATCATGTGAAATAACACAGTTTTCTTGTGCCAGTAGTACATTGACCTTACAGATTCTTGTTTATTCAGACTCAGAACAGGATACTTTGTCTTCTTTCTTTGTTTCTTGGCAATGGTGTCCCTACAGTGATCCAAAATTAGGGAATGGGTCTGGGTCATACCTGTACTGTCAGGCAACTGTTTCTTGCTGCTAGATAAAACAATGAAGATAAGGATTGGGAACTCTGCTACCCCGGCCAAAAGAGGAAGAAATGACCACAGTGGTTTTCCTGTCCAAACAACACACACTAGTTGTGAAAAAGTTCTGAGAATCTAAATTCGGTGGTTTTAAGCTAAGGATCTTATCAACACTAACTACTAGTTCATATTAACTATAGAGAAAATGCTGTCCAGGAACAATTACAAAGGTTGATTTTGTATTAGGAGGGTTCAGAAAAGCATTATGGTATTTGCAGAGTCAGTAGTTAAACTGTGTGCTGTCCAGTGCACATTCTGGCACCATATTCCAAAGATCTAGAGTGAAGAAAAAGGAAGCTCTTCACTTTTAGTGGAAAAATGTGGAAGAAAAAGTGAAGAGGTGGTATTTCAGGCACTATTTCAGGTGGTCTAATTCATCAAATGACTGTCCAACATTTTTGTCTTTTTCAGACGAGGAGAAAAAATGTCCTGAATTTACAGATCTTAACATAGGCAATGCTCTGTCTGGAACAGAACTCCAAGTCCAGTTACTGCTGTACACAAGGGAAAACCCAAGTTGTTCTGAGAGGCTCATTGAACATGATGTTGCTGCATCTGAATACCTTAATACCTCCAAGAAAATTGTCTTTGTTATTCATGGCTTCAGACCAACGGGATCTCCACCAGCGTGGCTAGGTGACATAAAGGAGCTTTTGCTGTCTTCAGAGGATATTAATCTTATTATAGTTGATTGGAATCGTGGTGCTACAACTGTGAACTACGTATCTGCTGTTGACAACTGCAGAAAAGTTGCAGAAATACTGAAGAACTATGTTGACCAGATGCTGGTAAGGCAGAGAATTGCATCTGCTCTGAATAACTTTTAATAGCAGAGTTTGGCTGGGAATGGGTATTTGAAATATCCCTAAAGAAAAGTCCAGTGAGCAATATTAAATGACATGTCTTTACGAAAGTATATACTAAGTTTGCATGTAGTTATTACTGTGTATCTGAAATTTCATCTGAGTTCTTATTTCCCTTTCACTGAAGAATGCCTCCGATTTCTTTAATCAAGCTGGAGTTTTAAAGAAATCTCTGACAGATATAAATATTTGTTCTCACATGGTATAAACTTTTTGATTCTAAAGGGAGTTGCTAAAGCAATTGTTGATTCCAGTGGTCTTAACTGGGCTTTGGATTCATTGCTTAATCAAATGAACAAAACTAATTCATGTCATTGTTAGATTTATCACTTGATTTTTCTTCTGCTCTCACTTCTTTTTTTCACAGCCATTCTCAGAAATGTTGAATGCTCTGCAGTAAGAAAACATTCATGAGGAATTTGAATTAATAAAAAATAGTTTTGAGAAAGGCTGGGGTGAAAGAAGAGAAAGCCTATCAGAATCTGTCCTCTGGGACTGGATATAGTGATAGCAAGTTGTAATATGTAAATTCATTGTTAAAAAATAGACAAATAAAGTAGGACTATAAGAATAGTCTCCAATCCAGGGTGGGTTGAAAAAGTATATTTAGCAGTTGTGCAAGTTATCAAAGTGGTGGTCTTGGGGTATATTGTGTTCCGCAGCTATCACTTGCATATTTGCAAGCCATTGTGAGGCCTTTGTTAATTCATTCTGAGACACATTAATGTACCAAATCCCACATAACATTCCATCACTTTGCAGAGATTCCAACAGGTCTGCTGATGGTGTTTCAGAGTTCTTCAGTAGTTTTGGTTTTGTTCTGTTTTGTTTACTAAGTACTGCCTGCTTTGTAGAATGGGCATCCTAAGGCATTCCTGCAGGTGTGCATTTTGCACCATTATTCTACAGTTCTGTGCCGTAAGTCTTTGTTGAGGGTATTATGGGTTTCATCTATTTTTTTGGGAGGATAAGGCAGAGGAAGATAGCTTATTACTTTTTTTCCCTAGTTCATAGTTTTGGTTCATCTTTCTTGTATCTTGTAAATGTCTTCCCCTTCCCTTCCCTGCTCTCCATCTAACTAGGGTGATATTTCGGAAGAAATGTGACTCAAGCTTCCCTTTTACATGTTTCTAGTCAAAGAATTTAATAAATGTTAAACTGTTTAACTAGTACAGAATGGTAAGTTGACAAGAACTTTCTAATTTTCATTTGTTTCTAAAGCTAGAGAAATAACTTTGGGTACTGACAGAAAGTGAAAACTAAATCAGTCTACTGATATCTATTCACTTGACTTTGTGTGACTATGACTTTGTTTGGTGGTTGATTTTTTTCCCCTAATAGGTGAATGGAGCTTCTCTTTACTCTATGCATATGATTGGAGTCAGTCTTGGGGCTCATATAGCTGGTTTTGTTGGCCAGAAGTATAATGGCAAGCTTGGCAGGATTACAGGTAAGGCTTTTAATCCTGATATATGTATTCTGATGTACCTTGTATTGTTGTCACAGCTGCAAACCACATAGATGCTAGCACTGAAATATCAACAAATGAGAATTATTTAGTTATATATGTGAGGAAAAATGTATTCCTGAAACAAGTTCAGAAAACTGAGGAAGTCTGCCTTCAGAACATAAATTGCAGCTGAAATTTTACAGCCTGTTTACCTCTAGTCTCTCAAATGAAAATTGAGTTTTACAGCCTGTTTACCTCTAGTCTCTCAAATGAAAATTGAGTGCTACATCCAAATGCCACTTAAGCTAAATGATATGTCTAGTTGACAGATTAAGTCAGATCCTCTGAAGGGAAGTTCAAAAGCTCTTGATCAGACCACAGGAATCAGGCACAAGGATTTAGTTTCAGTTTGAAGTATCTGAACATGGTGTAGGCTTTAGTACATTGAGCTATCTTGTATGGGGAGCATAGATGAGGTGTGAAACCTGTGAAGGGACATTATAAATATTACCTCATACTTGTTGCATGATCAGCTTTGCCATCTGCAGGATTGGTGCTGTTGTGGTTTAACTTCAGGCAGCAACTAACTCATTCCCCCTGCAGTGGGATTGGGACAAGAACCAGAAGAGAAAAAAATGAGAAAACTCATGGGTTGAGATAAAAACAATTTAATAGGTAAAGCAAAAGATGTGTACGCAAGCAAAGCAAAACAAGGAGTTCATTCACCACTTCCCATGGCAGGCATGTGTTCAGCCGTCTCCAGGACAGCAGGGTTCCATGATGCATAACAGTGACTTACGAAGACAAATGACATCACTCCAAAAGTCCCCCCACTTTCTCCTTCTTCCCCCAGCTCTATATGCTGAGCATGACACCATTCAGTCTGGAATATCCCTTTGGTCAGTTGGGGTCAGCTGTCCTGGCCGAGTCCCATCCCAGCTCTTTGTACACCCCCAGGCTACTCACAAATGGAGTGAGGAACAGAAAAGGGATTGGCTCTGTGCAAGCACTGCTCAGCAGTAACTAAAACATCACTGTGTTATCAACACTGTTACCAGCACAATCCGAAACACAGCCCCATGCTAGCCACTATGGAGAAAATTAACTCTACCCCAGCCAAAAGCAGCATGGGTGCATACAGTGAACACTGTAATTCCTTCAATATGGGTATATCTTTCAGGACTGCATGAAGTTTAAGTTTAACTCTTAGGTGCTGGTTCCTAGGGCAGAAGCCATAGTGCTGGCTCAAGTGCACTTGAGGCTCCAGATACTTCTTGCAGTGAAAGAGCAGAACACACTGCAGCTAGTGTGTTGAGAGGGAAACTGTCATAAGCTAACTCTCAGAAAAGATGCTAAGGGGAGAAGAGACTGTTGGAACCTGATAGTGTTCAGGATTTAAGAGAGCAGCTGTTTTCAGGCTGAAAGCAGGCAATTACCTCTCTTTGAGATTTATAGCTCCAAACCATCTCTTCAGAGTACTAAAGTAATGTTTCCAAAAACTTAAGAAGAGCCAGAAGCAAGCCTTAACAAAGGGCATTAGAGACTCCACACCTCTTTGTACAGTAATCTGAAAATTAGGTTATTTTCTAAGAGTGTGACAGGCTCCAGCTATATTCCATTTGTTAAGAGTACTCAGTTATGATTTACACAGTTCCCTAGAGTTCGTTTGCATCACTGGTTGAGGGCAGACTTGGCTACAGTGTTAGGCTAGCAGGTCTGTGTCTTCTCTGTACCATAAGTAGATCCATGTAATTTCTGAACTCAGGTGCTCACAGGTAAATGGAATTATGAGAGATATTTCAACCACCTTCTTATAATTACAGAGACGGATAAATAAAGGCAAATGTTGAGTAGTCTGAACACATGAGGATTATAACCTCTTATGAGACTGTTTTGATACTTTCTCTTTCAAACAAGTTGAGCTGGTGGCCCAGACTATTGGAAAAGTTGGAAAAAGGAGATTTTTTTTCTTTAAAGAAAAAGTTATTTTCTTCCTCTCTGTTTGAAGGTTTGAAAAGTATAAAACTAGTCAGTGGTCTAAACCAATGACCTTTGTCACCTGGGGTACTATGAATGCAAATTTCTGGCATTCCATGATCCTCTGTGGTAATTTGGGACTTGGTTATCTTGATCTTGAGAGAGAACCTTCCTAGACTAGTTCTTAAAGCACATCTGGAAGTTAAATCATATTATAATTTTAGATAATCCAAGGTCATACAATATCCCTGTCCCTTTGTCAGTGAGAATGTAATTAGGAGTCATTGAAGTGTAGGAATATGTTTTGCCTTGACAGTTTCATTTTCTACGTTTGCTGCTTTTTCTTTTCCTCACTTTGTGCTTCTCCTGTCAAGAAAATAGGAGCAGAGCAAACCTCAGCTAACAATTTCACTTTTCAGTGAAGGACAGAGATTATCATCTTAAAATTTACCAGGCTTCAGGGCTGCACAACAATAATTCCCTATCCCTAAAATGAATGAGAATCTGCAGTGTTTATATTTCTCAGGATTTGATCCCTAATGCTGTTGTCTTATCTTCATCTGGGGAAGTGGGAGATAAGCACAACGAATTATGGAGAGAGAAATTCAGAGAGGTGGGTTGATCAGTCTTGCTGTAGGAACCTTCCCTTTGCTTAGCAAGTTGAAGAATGGAAACTGAAGAAGAACTGTACTGGGTTTTATTTTTATTATTATCCCAGGAATATGAAGAGTCATTGATGAATAGTGCTTAAATAGAATCATAGAATGTTGGTCTTGTATGTATCTGTAGAACCAGACTCCAGGATTTGTAATGCTAATGTTATTTTGATTTAGGTCTTGATCCAGCAGGTCCTTTGTTCACTCAAGAACCACCAGAACGGAGACTGGATAGAACTGATGCACAGTTTATTGATGTAATCCATACAGATACTGATGGTAATGACTAATGGTAATACCTTTTCTATTTCAACTTGAGGAAAGGCAGAAAAGCGAAAGAGAAAGGATATTTCAGTAACATATTTTGAGTTATCAGGTAGATTACTGTGCTGTTGCTTTCTAACAGTCTCTATTCTTTTGAAATCATACTGTATGTTATTATGCCTATTCATCAAAAGAAATTGAATCTCAGCTTTGCTAGTAACTTAAGCAATGGTGAGCTGTTTTGTTCAATTCTCACATAAGTAGTTAGGTTACTGACTAACTGAAGCTTGATGGCTGAACCTGAAAATATTGAAATAACTTTAATGTCCAATGGCTGACTGAAGGCATATGTAGGTAACCAGATAGTCATAAGTCTATTTAATGTAATGCTAAAGTAGCGATAACACCAGTCATTTATGTCTTGTTTATTATAGTATATTCCTTCTGAATATGGAAAGAACAAATCTGCACATTGAGTAAAGCACGCCTATTGCACTGATTTATGGTATTGCCACTTCCAAAATAGTTCAGAGTTAACATTCTTTTGCTGTGCTAGTGCGCATGAACATAGCAGTTGTAAGCATGTGATTATCACTGAATTAGTCCTTTCTGAGGCAGCCCATCTCAGCTGTATCATGTTAGTACATTACAGATGCAGTGCTTAAAATTGTAAAACACATTACTGTAAGGTTAAAACAGAATATTGTAAATACTCATCCATGCTATAATCTGGTTTAATGTTTTCCTCAGAATTATAAGTAAATCTTTCACACCTACCACTCTCATCATGGTATTTGTACAGTTTCATACCAGTTCATTTCTTAATATTGAAAATTGAGCTTTTTATTATATAAATTTATGTATGAATCTTTAAAAAACCTGTTTTTTAATGTTCATATTATGTGAATAAAGGGAAGTTGTGGTAAAAAGGAAAACAGGTACGATTGAGCTAAAGCTACACTTTGTCTTTTATGAAGCAGATACAGATTTTTCTGCTTTGATATATTGCTTATATTAGTGTAGTTCGGAATCCAATGCTGTATGCAAAAAAAATGGAAGATCTTAGTGTAACAAAAATTACATTAGGAAAGAATTTTGTTTGCTGGAGAGAACATTATTTTTATTGTTTTCTTTGTGGAAATATTGTCTGATAGAGCACTGAATAGTTGCTTCTTTTTTTTACTTTTCTTTTTGTGGCAGCAGAAATCTTAACACAAATATTTATACATCTGTGTACAGCATTTCACATGTGTATAATAATTTTCTTAAACAGGAAAAAACATCATTTTTTTATGTGCTGTATGATTTTTACTCGTAACATGGCTTCCATTTACAGAACAAAAGAACAGTATAACTGCAACATTTTCCTTTAAGACCTCAATGATATTTTGTAAGGAATGTAATGATAAATAATTGACTGGATAGTTCTGCTTATGATTTTGATTTCTGATGTTTTTTCTTTTTAGCACTAGGTTTCAAGAAACCTTTAGGAACCATTGATTTCTATCCAAATGGAGGAAAGGATCAGCCTGGCTGTCCACAAACAGTATTTAGCGGTAAATGTGAATGTGTTCAATTAATGAGAAAAGACTGAGGTCAAATCAAAAGAAATTAAGCTGAATTCAATGGACACTGAATGTATTCATTAGTATGGGAGTTGAGGCCATTGGATTCTTTCTTTTCCACCCCCACTCAGCAAATGAGAAGTAACAAATACACTAGACATCTTTTTTTGTATTTTTCTATGAGCATACATGTTCCACCATATCATTATTATTAGCATGATAGAATAATATTATTATATATATACAATTAGCATACAGTGATCATTATTATTGTATATTTATATATGACTAGGCATGGGGGAAGATGTTTGTGTCCAAGTGGTTTGGACAGGATCACTTGCATATGACATGAAAGGCAAGGCTTCACTGTCTTAGAGTCTTCTTCATTGGCAGCGATGAACTAGGGTTTGATAGGTCCTGCAGGCTCTAGGATGAAAAGAGGTTTATAACGTGATCTTTTGCTGCAGAATTTTGCTTATTTCAGCCTCCAAAATCTTAAGCAAGGCTGCTGCCCATTGTTAGTTTTTTTACTCTTTTTGCATATGTTCACGTCTGTCTATGTTTCTATTGCAGCACTGCTAATCTGCACAGTGGTGCTGCAAGTTAGAGCTGCTGCAAAAGCATAAGACTTCCACTTGTATGTCTGTGAGTGCGGGAGAATTCCTTAAGACTCAGGATCATCTTCATCTGTACAGTTCTCATAGTTTGTTCTGCTAGCAGAGGAAGGAATTTTATTACCCCCAAAAACAACCAAGAGAGAATTTCTGAAGTATTCCTTATGGTAATTTTTCCATCAAAATGTTCCGTGATGGATGCAACAAGGCCAATTTTAACTCAGACTCATGTTTTCTAGCAAAAAAAAATCAGTAAATCTGATACGATTTGGGAAACTATTTCTTAAATATGAAACCTTTAGACTTTGTATGTGTAATATTCAAAATAGTCTTCAATTTTTTCTTGTGTGTGTGTGGCCATTCAATTGGTTGTCAACTAACAAAAGAATAAAAGCAGGGCTAGCTAAGAATGACTCAGGTAAATGGGATTACTTTGATATCACCTTTTGTTTTATGAAAAAAAAAAAAAATTACATATTCTCTGAGTATTTAATCTTTTCTTTCCTGAAGGTCTTCAGTATTTTAAGTGTGACCATCAAAGATCTGTCTTTCTTTTCTTATCATCTTTGAAAAGAAGATGCGACATAATAACGTATCCCTGTGAATCTTACTTTGATTACAAGAGAGGAAAATGTGTAGATTGTGAAGCTTTCCAGCCAATGTCCTGTCCAACACTGGGTAAGTCTTGTGAAATCTGCTCTAGGCTAGGTGAGATTTTCCAGGAAATACAACCTAGTTCTTTCTGGAGCCACTCCAGAGATCTGTAGTATTGTGTTAAGGGATCCGTAGAGACTGATCACATGCAAAGCTGCATACTGTTTAAAGTAGTTTCAAGTTTATGGCTTCATCTGTTTTACGATTATCTCTGCTAGACATAGGTGCTGAGCATTCCTAATCTTTACCATTATACTTTCAAGTCTTAAATGGGTTCACAATGTATTTCCTTTCTACAGAGAAACTGCTGCTTCCTAGCTCATCACTTTCACAGGCTTTCAAGGTGTGTTACTATCCCTTGAGTACCTTTTATTGAAGAGTAATAATGTTTATAGAGCCTTCATGGTTTCTCTGGCTCTTCTTTTGTAATCAAGCTTTTATTTGGAGGGGTTTTTAGTCTTTTGGATTTTTCATTGCTTTTAGAGAGGATCTGAGGACAGTTTGAAGAGCCCTACAATAGCGTGAGCGTTTCCTAGTTGGCAGAGTTTTCTTATGAATTAATTTTTAAAGTAAGAAGTTAACTTTCAATACACTCCTTGTGTTTTTTACGTCCTTTTGTTAGGATGTACACCTATATGAGTTAGATCAGGTTTGAAGAAAAAGTGTAGACAGATAGTTCTGTATGCTGTTTTATAATAAAGCCCAACTGTAATGGAACCTTATAGTAGGACAGAAAGATTCCAAGACTACACTAGCGTGATTATTAGCCATGCCTAATGCACTTACAACTAATGGCCAAGCTACAGAGGGAGAAATGTTTGAACACCCAGGTATCACCTATGTTTTAGTCCTTCTGCAAGCTTTCCTGCTTGCTGCCTTGCTGCCTTGCTCTGCAGCCTGGAACTAGCCATCATTATTCAGTCTAGGTAGTGAAATTAAGAGGGAGAGAATAAGATCAGTCATTTTGGAAACAAGGACTGTTATCAAGCCCCAAAGAAAATAAACATAGAATTGTATAACTCAAAAGTTCTTTCTACATTATAAGGTAAGGAGGCTTACAGAACCTAACGTCTTATTAAGGAATAATCACAACTATAGACTAAAGGTTTTAAAATATTTACTTTAATGATTCAAAAAAGAAAGGAAGAAATTTTACTTCATGTGAAGCTGTTCTCTACCTGTTCTCTGCAAATACGTGGGGTACCTTTTTGAGGGTTTGTTTTTATTACCTCTGCTGGAGTTTACAAGCACTATTTTTTTGAGTTAGTACTCTGGACTAAATAGATTCCAACTATTATGGTAATTTTTGAGATACTAAAATATTAGAAGAATTAAATTCTTGCATACCAAATCCTATTATACTCAGGGGATTCCTGTATTTTCCAAGACAATTTACTTTGTCAGAGAATATTTAAGAAAATGAAAGACAAATCTGTCACTTTGGACGAGATCCTTTTGTGCAGTTATGTGTGTGTCATAATTCTGCTGCATGTCTGAAATCAAATATTTAAACTTTGGATTTCAGGTTATTATGCTGATAGATGGAAAAAACTGTTAATCTCAAACAGTTCACCAACAAAAGCTTATTTTGATACCTCGGACCAAGACCCATTCTGCAGTGAGTGACTGAATACATACATAATGAACTCTTTACGAAATGGCTGTTATTTGTTAGCTGATAGCTGTTATTTGTTAGCTGATCTAGAGTGAAAGCATGTTAAGAGTAGAAAGTTATTGTTAACTGGTTTGTAAAATGGTGTAATAAACCATGAGCTAAGTGTCAATTTGCAGACTGGAGGAAGAAGAATGATTGTGGCAGAAGAGTAAGTAATAATGAAAGCATTAAAAGCAATGGGATGGGCTGCCAAGAGGAAAAAGGAAACCAGAAAATGAGAATCAAGTGACAGGGAAAAAGCTGGACTGAGACAACCTGATTAGACTGGATCATTGCTGCCATTTTCAGAAGGCAAAAAATGAGAGATTGCCGTGGGCGAGGAACAACAAAGAGACACCTCTATGTTCCACCCCAGAAGGAAAGCACCACACAGCTAACTAAAGCTAGTCCAGCTTTTAAAAGTCCATTTCTTCCTCAGAGTAAAACGGTGGAGGGAAAACTTACCTTCAGGGTTATACTCTGCAGGAATGAGTTCTCAATGCATAGGCTTTAGCTTCATCAGTTTAGATATCTAAATATCCATGTAGAGGTCCAGTTTAGATTTTCATTCAGTTTCTTTTATTAGTAGACTACTATCACAGGCTAACATTAGCACACTTTTCTAATTGACTGTGTTTAACGTTCTTTGATTTGGGGTATGGAGATAAGCTTATGGAGAATTGAAGTGAAATTAAGTTTTCCCATTAGTTTTTTCCATTGTCTTGGCAAGTTTTGTGGCCAGGGACCAAATATCTCTTTTTATAGTGATGATTATGCTTACTTATATCACATTTTCTTCCAAAGGGCTGAGGAGAGGCTAACAAAGATGTGGTTTTTTTTATATATGAGTCAACTCCTATTCCCAGTGCTCTTTCAGCTCAACCCAAACCTGCTACCACTGTTTTTCCGTGCTCTTGTCTGCTTGGACTTTGCCCCTACATACTGTCAAGGCTGCGCAGGCCTATAGAATCACAGAATAGTTAGGGTTGGAAAGGACCTTAAGATCATGCAGTTCCAACCCCCTGCCATGGGCAGGGACACCTCCCACTAAACCATATCACCCAAGGCTATGTCCAACCTGGCCTTGAACACTGCCAGGGATGGAGCATTCACAACTTCCCTGGGCAACCCATTCCAGTGCCTCACCCCCCTAACAGTAAAGAATTTCTTCCTTATAGCCAATCTAAACTTCCCCAACTTAATGGGTTTAAGTTTGAACCCATTACTCCTTGTCCTCTCATTACAGTCCCGAATGGAGTCCCTCCCCAGTCTCCTTATTCATACTTCTAGCAGAAAAATGCGCTTTGAATTGAAGAATCACTATTCCTATTGTCAACTAATGAATACTTTCAACAGGGTTATAATAACAACTGTATCCTGTTACGGTCATTCCTTGGATCTTAATATTTCCTGTTTCTTTTTTCAGTGTATAACTACTTACTGGATATTACTACCTGGAATAAAAGCATTAGGAGAGGTTTCATTAAAGTTAAATTAACTGACTATGCTGGAAACACAGTAGAATCAGAGATGAATAGGTATGTTGTGATTTGTCTCTGAATCTTTTTAGTCACTTTATAGGACTAATTTTCTGAGTTTCCTAAACCTTTATCTTGTTAAGTTGTAAGTCAAAAAGTATCATGAGATTGTTAAGACTTTTCCACAGCCCCTTTCTGGATATAGCTTACTGTCAGAGGCAATGGTCCTCACACTGAAATGGTCCATTTATGAATTACCACAGGTCCTTACATGGTGCTGGTTTGAATCCAGTTTGAGGTGACCTTGTTCTGAATTCTCAAAGTCAATACATCTCACAAGATTTCTGAACTTAATAATAAATTCTTAGTAGCAATGAATATTATTCATCTAACACACCCCTGACTCAAAATATCATTTTTCTTTAGTGAAGCTTCAACATTTCAGCAATATAAAAGAGTCAAAATACTAACTGGATTTTACCAAGACCTTGACAAAATATCAAAAATGTCATTGACCTTTTCTACGAAGACTGTAATAGGACCAAAACACAAGCTTAGGGTTCTCCAGATGAGGCTGAAGTCTCTCAATAATCCAGACAGGTAAGTGTTTGTCACGTTCAGAATTGTGTATCAACTAAACTGCTCAGGAAGTTTCCTCAGAAATGTGTACTTCCCTTTATTGACTTTTTTAATCATGTATTCATAGATGCATGAATATCCTTCTCATCCTACTAGGGTCAAATTTATCATGTGGGATAGCTGCTCTGTAAATTAGCATTTAGTGCACAGCACCCTTTTAAATGTTGATGTCACGCATGCTGCTTGTTACAGGAGGCTGCTGCTGCTGCTGTCTGGTCACAATGTGTTTACAAGGACCACTTATGTAGACCAGCCTGACTTATACCTGCACAGTTAAGTTCTCTTCCAGAAGATAAATTTTATTAAGAATTTTTTTGACCTAAATCATGTGTTTGTACACAGCTTTTCTCACATGAAATGGAGCACTTCAGCTACTTGTGTTACTGGAATAGGTTTTTGGTCTTGTTGCTGAAGGTAAAGACCTTCCAAGACCAGAACTTGTGCTTGCCTATACTAAAAATGAAATAATCTGCATTTTTTAATAATTGTGTTATTAATAAGCTTATATAATTATTATTTCTGGTTTTTAAAATTATTCCTGTTTTTAAATATTTCAGCAGTATTGCCATATGTTCATTATTTTAAACCTCCAGAATTACTTGTACCATACCACTACCAATTACATTTAATGTTTGCATCTTGTGAAAATAATGTATTAGATGGAATAGGTAGGAAATATCCAGGAGCAGCAAGAATATGTTATATTAGAATCATTACATCTGTTTGCTTCATATGAATAGCAGATTCAACAAAGTCAGAATTTAAAGTAAAGCCCAGTAGTGGTTATCAAATAAGTAATGAGGGAGAATAATATTGCAATATGAGTAAGTTTAAAGCTGATATATTTTGTTAACTTGAGGAATAACATTTATGGCTTTCTGATTTGGTATATGATAATAGTCTAGTAGGAATTGGGTATGATCCTTTGTAAACATTATGAAACCTCATTAAATTTATCTACTATTTTGTATTTACTAGAAAAGAGGGTAAGATAGGTGGGATAGACTTAGGAAGAAACAGAACGCTAGGTAATCAAAATAGTACCCCAGATTGAATACTCATTAACATGTTGAAGACCAAAGTCTCAAGCTATCAGGTGAAGTGGAATGATTTTATTGGAAAGCAGGTGGGGATGAGAGATAGTAAAAGCTCTAAATCATATTTGCGATTTTTTTGTCTCAACCTGATGGTGGTTAATCAGAAGATACATTTCATGCAACCCTATCAACATTCAGGACTTTTTCAGTTATAGCAAATACGGAAGATCTTCAGTTAGCAGCCTTTATTGTTTTGAGTTTCTATTCCTGTTACTCTGACCCTTGTTAGTTTTAAAGTAAGATGCACTTGATTTGCTGTCAAGTAGGAACCATTAAAATCCTTCATACGGAGCCTGAGCAGATGGCAGTCATATAAGCACATTAGATACTTTTGGATGGCAATGGAAAATAGTGTTTTGAATCCGCTTGTGAAGGTAATTTAAATGCAGATGTTACAACACTATTGGTACTTATAATTACATAATTGCTCATTGTAATTATAACTACCTATATTTACCTTATTTGGTTACATGTAATTACAACAATTACTTGAATACAGGATAATCACCTAGAAACTGCATTAAAAATGTTTAAATTATCCACATAATAAAGTAGTAGGTAAATCCAGGGGACTGGTGCAGGGATAAAAGACAATAGAAATCTCAGGCTCCCCAGATCTGGGTTAGTAGCAGACAGTGGGAGTTTGAGGAATATCACCGACCAATTGTCTACTGGGCTGGTCCATTATTCACACAGATGGTATGTGAATGTGGGAATGCTAAAAGGTGCATATAATTTTTAGGTTCTTCTTCTGGTCTCTGAGATGAATCCTTCCTGCTCGCTCATAAAGCCAGGAAGTTTTCCTCACTTCTACATGTCCAGGTGTCAGTTGTCCCAAAAAGCTTTTGAACCTGTCAGTCACTTAACACTCGATGGAGAAAGTGAAGGTCTTGAAGATACTTTGTCCAGCCACCTTTAGATTTCTTTAATGAAAACAAGAACAGGAGTAATAAAGAAGAAGATCTTACTAATACCTTTACTGAACACAAGAGTGTGTCATGCCCTTGCTTTTTAGCAGTCAGCAGGTAAGCCTCACTTAACAAAAATCGTGTTTTGCTCCTTGTCAGTGAACTGGAGAACTTGTTCCTCACTCAGGACTACTCTCCCGTAAGACACTCCTGGTAATCAGTAATCACAAGCTTAGATGGATTGCACTTCAAATGAGATAAAATATGTTGAAATCATATGTTTTTATTTCTAGTACTCATCATTCTAGTTTGTCTAAGTACTGTGTCCCCTGTGGCTAGATAAAGCCCTTCCCCGGTGGCAGCTGCTGCTGGGGAGCTGGCTATGTTAACACATTGTGCTGCTGTGTTGCAAATGTGCTAAAATACAGCATCATACTTTCATGTGAGATGTTGAAAGTCAACTCAGGAAATGGCTGCATATAATTATCTTATATTGTTATAGCTGGAAATTTGTCGTGTGAATTCTTTCACAGTCTTTTACAAGGACTGTTAAAATGCTAGCAGTTTCTGTGGTTTTTATGTCTTTTTTTCTCCCTGTACAAAAATAATATAATAGTAAACCATCGAATTAAAATCAAAACAAGTTCTGGATGAAGGACTGGATGAAATTCTATGCTTTTCGTTATACAGAATACCAGAACTTGTCTTGATCATTTTAGTCATAAAATCTAGCCTTAGCTTTATGGAGACCTTACAAAGTTTCAAATCCATATAGAGAAATCTGACAGTCCTTTCACATACAGACAGGTAGAGGCTTGACTTTTTGGAAATCTCACACTAATGGGCAACAGCAGAAAGTTTTGGCAGGATGTTCTTTCTCAGGCTTCATGCTTAAGCTGTTTCAATGTACACTAAATACCAGTCCGAGGCGGATTATATTCTATAACCTTATTGTGTGTTCAGATCAATATAGATGGTAATTCTAAATAAAATAAGTATCGTAGCTAGTACACCGTTAGATGTGCCATCAGAGGGTATGCTAGTCATTAGCCTGGTCAAAACAGCTCTCACCATCTATAGTAGCACATGAAGGACAGAGCTGTGACCTACTTCTGTTCTAAAAGGCACAGCATCTATGTTAACCTCGAAAAGTAAGATTCTGTTTGTGTGACTCCCACTGTATGTACTCGTGTAGTATTATGCATTTCTGAGTTTTTTAGGTATTTAGATGGCAGATTATTCGCTTGCATTAAACTTTCTTACTCTTGCTGTCATTGCAACTGAATGAGTTATATGATGTGGTGTTCTACTTTCCACTGTGGAATGAAAGCAGAGAAACTTCTATACCTAGGGAACTCAAATTATTCAGGTCCAGTGTTAACAAGAATTTGGCTGGTTTTGGACCATTGTTCTGAAGAATTAATTTGAATGCAGATTAGTAGCTTTAATGGTGAAATACTGCATCTTCATGTTTCAGACTAATGTGATACAATTCTTACTCATGCCACTTTGCACCATCCAGCTAATGTCCTGATTGTTATTTAGTGTGGCAAAACTACTCTAGAGCTATGTAAAATAGGGCATAAAGTTATACAAGAAGACATTTCTTCTTGTCCTGAGTACTCTCTCTAAGAGCTGGTAAATATTGGAGATTTAATATTTCAAATACTGAAATACTTTATATTAGTGTTAACTTCTGTTGTATGCATTTTTTTTCTATTTTTTGTAGGCTGCAGCTGTGCAGATATGATTTTGTACTGATGGAGAACACTGAACTGACCTTCAAACCTATCCCTTGCCCAGAGAAAGATACATGAAGGGAGCTTCTACTGACCTGATTTCTCTTGCAGAAGTGACATTTTGATTCTTCCTCAGGATAAAGACTGCAATGAGAAAGGAAATGAGATAAGCTAGATTTATTTTCAGGATCTACCTGGTAATATACATTGCTTACTTTCAGTGCCTAAGGGTGAAATGAACTGAAAAGTTCAGGTATCTATGTATTTGGGAAATTTGAATAAAGTAAAGGTATCATGATGGAGAATGTGCAGTGGTCTATTTATTACTATTTGTTACTAGTGAAGCTGACATATGAATTATCCATATGATTCTGGCACATTATTTGTCAATTCATACATATATTTAATTATTTATTATTTGTAATGGCTTTTATATGGAAACATAATTATCTGTCTACAAAGTGAATTTAATATACTGTACATGTGATCTACAGATCTAATACACAACAGTTTTGTTGTGCTGTGCTGGTCGGATAAATGAATTCACAATTTCTTATTATATAATGTCTGTCTCAGAACTGGAACAATAAGATTTGTGAGCACATATGTAATTTTTCTATTTAAATCAATTATATGACCTTTATGCTTATCGTAGATGAAAATCATTGCAACCAGTGAGATTGTTTTGTATCAAAGCTATGGACAGGGCAGCAATGTTTCAGATATGAAGTAATTCTAAAAGTCTATTCTGAAAAGATGAACTTGAAGATTAAATGAAAGCATTTTCATTCAATTTCCATTTGGGCCTTCTGGAATTACAGCTGCTGCTCAGGTTGAGATTAATGACAGCTTTCACCTATTGGCATGTGAACAAGAATAAGCCCTACATAAAGATATCCTCCTCCAGTTAAAAAAATAAAAGGTTTTCCAATGCCATATTGCATTTCCTGATGCTCCTGATTGAAGAACAGATGTCTGTATGTTTCATGTTATGTGTTTAACCTGGATTTCTTGTGTAAATGTGCATGTTATCTTTTCCCTTTCTTTCCTGTGTTGCTGCCATCCCTGCTTTTGACAGCAGTCCTTGGTTACACCTATTACAAATTCTATCTGAATGTCAGTGGAGTGGGATGTCCAAAAGCTGTGAAATTTAAGTTTCATTGGAAGTAAACAGCTGTGTTAAAAGGAAGATGGAAGATGATAATGTCCTAAGGAAGGGAAAGCAAGTTACAACTTCTTCCCCTTTTTGTTGCAAGAGGCAGCTCCACCATGCTGGTCAGTGTGTACAAAGCTTTGAACCAACTATTGCACATGCTTTTATATCCTAGACACAGCAAAAAAAAAAAAAAAAAAAATCAAATCCAGAACTGCAGATAGGCTGGTTCATGGACTGTAAAAAAAGAACTATCTATTCTATGCAAATAATGATTACATTGCCACGTGTTTTCTCTGGTGGTGTCTTACTTGGTTTTATCATTTTATTATATAGTTCTTTGTTCCTTTCCTCTGAGGGAGACATCAGGAGGTACACAGTACAAGACTTTTTTGTCCACTTGTATGCACGTGTATGGAGGGGTGGGATTTGTTTCTTCTCCCTTTTTGTTTTTTAGTCTTTCAAACTGCCGGTTTTCTGCTTGTTTTCTTTCTGCAGGTTTTTATCAAGCCTTGATCTCATCAACCCCAGTTTCCTCTTTACAGGTCTCTGAGCCTCCTTTCTTTCCTCACTTTGCCTCCAAATACCTGTTTTTTGTATCACTTTAAAAAAAGTGTAGAGACCTGAGAGTAAATTTTTAATGTCTTGAACTGTAATCTTTCAATGGGTGACGTAGATGTTCAGGCAGAGAAATATATCAGATACCTCAAGTTTCCTTTTAATGTTGCTTTCTGAAACTTCTCTGAAGTTTTGTGGGTTTATATGCGTCTTGATTTTTTTATTGTTTGTTTTGTCTCTTATATTCTCAGGGCTTTTTTTTCACTGATTTTAAGCCCTTCTGCAAAGAACTTAATTACAGAGTTATGAGTATGATTTTTGACTATAAACTTTTATTTTACTTGTGATACTCATTTACCTGTTAATACCTAGAATAATGAGATTTTATTAGCTCTAAATTGACAGCATAAAGGGTTCATTTAGCTCTTTCCAGTAATGGAACTGAGTTTATTACCAGAGTTATTATTTATGTAGCTGTCAAACAAGGGCATTTTTTCCCCCTGTTTTGTGGATTGTTTACCCGTATGAGCTTGATTTTCAACAGCTTACTCTGTTTAAGGATAGGGACACATAAAAGTCCACCTTTTCAGCATTTGCTGGGATTGGCATTTTCACTATGGACTATAGCCTTTGCCATTTACTTACTCCCAAAACTAAGATAAAACTCTGGCAATGCAGCACTAATATATACTTTAAGGCAGTAATCATAACTCATGGACAATGACCTACTAGCCTCCTCCATCTTTTATCTATCACACAAATATACTGGCAAAATGATGGCTACACATTGCAGTTGTGATGTATCGAGTTGTGACATAGAGCATAAGACACAAACAAGAAAATGTGCAAGACTGAGAACTGAGATACCTTCCCAGAATTTTTCTGTTACAAATGCATTGAACAAATGTGAGCTAAGGTGATGTTGAAAGGGTACAAGCAGGCATGCAGACATGACTGACAGTGTGGCACAGTATAAAGGTAATGGTAATATTTTCACACTTTTTAAACATAAAAAGGGTAAAACAGGAATAGTGATTTGTCGCCTTGATTTGGGTAAACTTTGGGTAAAAAGGAAAGACGCAGTAAGGTTGATAAGGATGTTACAATAAACAACATGACACAGAAAGAAATTTTTTTTCCTCCCATTTTAGTTGGCAATTTTAATTTCATAAGAAGGATTGTACCAGGCAGTGCATTTTCAGCACATAATTGCACTTCTGAAGTGGCTAAGCACTTGGACTGTAGCCTTGTGTCTTCCAGCACCAACAAAAATGTGCTGTAATTGTTCGGAAATGCTGTGCTTTTTATGGCTCACTGCCACATGCTACTTCTTACTGATTTTATCAGCTCCTTTCTGCTCAGCAGAGGATGCCACAGTCAAGCAGAAAATTAAACTCTTCCAGGGAGTTCCCTGTTTTGAAGCAAGTGGTGATGGTGGTTTCAGTGGAGCACACTTCTGCATCAGAGCTGAAGAGAGATTGGACTCATTGCTGTGCTGTTTTGCATTCCTTGTCAAAGTACCAAATATCCACTAACATTCTTCATTTCACTACAGAAATTTGTATGTTTGTTTTCATTGGGAAAATTTAGAATGACCTGAAAGCTCCTAATCAATTTCCACTGAGAAAACCTAAAATGGAGAAATAGGTCATTTCAGACTACTTTGACTTGGAATTAAATATTTGCTTTATACAACTGCCCCAAATGTTCCAGTTTTCTCCTGATTTAGTATTTGGCAATAAGCACTGGCCTGCGGGGTAGCTTGGTGATACTATTGTACTTTGATTTTCTTGCCTGTAAAATTGTCCAGTCAAGAAACACTTCCAAATTTGTAATGATAAATTGTGTTGATGTTGTTTTAGAAGTTTGCTTGTATCTATTGTGTTTAACTTTAAGGAACAATCTGTGGACATGTGAAGAAAGATACACCCCATGAGTAAATGGAGACTCTGTAATTAACCAGTATATAGTCATAATACCAAATGGATCTCATTATTATATACTTGTAGGGATGAACTCTAAGTTATTTCTATCAAATGCAACAAGCTTGGGAGAGCTAATTTATTCACAGGGAAATGAAATTATTAAGTGACAGGTTTATAAAACTAATATAAGCTGTTTTTTCTTGTGTTTATGTTAGACCAGTTAGCATTTGATAAATTCATCTTTTCTTTTACCTATACTATTTCAAATTAAATGACAATGAGGTTATGTTGAGAAACAAAGTAAGCAGTAGTGGTCACTGAAGTAAGCAGTAGCTTACTTAGATGAAAACCAATGTATAATACAGAAGATGATTGCTACATCACCCTCTTAATTCACAATAGGTTGAAGTGGTCTGGATTAAAGACATGTAGAACAAGACCATTTGCTAGTTATATTTGGGATGGCTCTATTGATTTCAGTGATGCTATATACAGTTAAGCCTGTAGTTTATGATCTCTGCTTCAAATAAGGATTGATTTCACATTGAGATTGCTTATTTGCATAAGGTGAAGTAAAGATATATGTTGGTGGAACTAATGGCTACGTCTATATGCAGTTAAGTGGAAAGCAACTTGGTAACAAGAGGCTGAAAGGAAATTGGATATCTTTTTGGGAAAAAGAAAGCCCATAAAAAACATCTGCTTTTATTATGTGGATTTTGTAAATAGAGTTACAGGTTACTTCTAAAAGAGCATTTCGGGGTAATTAATAATCATACAAGACATTAATATCTGGATGGTAAGTGGTGGACCAATACAATGCAGATGGTATGAGTGTGGAAGGAAGGATTCAAACATGGGGAACTAAAGAGGCTCTAAATCAAGATTTAGGCTAAATCCAGAGTCACTTTCTGCATTTGACAACTGCCTCTGACAGCACTTAGTGGGTACCTCAAGTTCTTCTTTCACTTCGAAGTTTCCAAGATTTCTGCTGAGCACATTCACATGTGTGTACCAGTCATAGTGCTGAACAGTTTGAACACTGTCTTCTAGCTAATCAATAGCTCAAGTTTAAGCATGCCTATGACTCCCCCTTCAGTCTAATGAGCATGCCTGGTGCACATGTAATGTTTTGAACTGAGCTCCTTACCAAAAAAAGTTGAGACAGAATCTGCCTTTTGTTAAAAAATCACTAGGAAAATATTGTGCTATTGCTCCCTTGCAGGCACACTTGATAGTTAAGATACCCTGTTTGGGGTACAAGTTACTTGTCTATGGCATAAAGAAGATTTAGGTCTACATCTATGGATTCCCAAGGGAGTGGTAGTGCCACCATGCTCTAAGACATCCTGGGCTGGGCCACTTTCGTCCCTCCTCTTCAAGGTGTGCTGGCATGCAAATGTGACTAACGTTGACTTGGACAGAGAAAACACAGGTCAGCCCAGCAAGAGGAGCACTCAATAGGAGAGGAACTCTTGGGTGACAGACCTTGCTTCAGGGGCTGCTAAGGAATTCTTTACACTAAATGATCAGTATAAAAAGGGATAACTCTTAAAGTGCATGTTCAGTCGTTCTCAATTCCAACTGAACTGTCTGTCCTTCCTTACAAGGTGAAGCAGCAGCCTGTATACCTACTGTCACAGAGCTCTGGATTTACTGCAGTTGTCAGAGGCTCTGCACTGTGGCATTAAAATCCAGTTTTTCTGCCCTCGCATCCATCTGTGCATTGCAGGCGTGTAGGAGAGACACACCGATCACGAGCTTTTTGACCTGTAAAGTAATGTGGTAGCTTTTAGATAAGTTCAGCTCTTAGGTCCCTGACCTTCTGTGACTTCAGTGCAGCTGGAGACAATAATTGTAGACATCAAGTGGCATTGCCTATGAGGAGAGGATTGGTAATCTTCACTGTTGATGTGAGACTTGATTGCTCATCATATGCTCTAGCTCTCGTACTCAGAGAAGTACTGTTCTGGTACCACTGACTGACTTCCCAGTACTTATCAGAATGTATTAGGTGTGTTCTGGGAAAGCATCTTTCAATTTAATTTCATTTGTAAGCAGCCTACTCTCTGCATGCTCTGAGAGTGCTCTGAAACGTCAACTAGGATGTGGTGAGTCAGGATAGTCCTGATTCAGTTTAAAAGGCTTAAGCAGATACTGCCAAAATGCTGTGGATAAAGGTATCCATACAATGGGTGTATCAAAAAAAAAGGGGGGATGACACCTGTCAAAAAAGTGGAAGTGTGATACCTGTGGCCATTAATTTTGTGCCATATCTCAGAATACCAGACATCCACTTGCTTGGCTGTTTGAATAATGGGGAGGTGGTGACTTTTATCATGTTTATCAGCTTCATGCAGTTTACATACTGACTGTATAGTGTATTTAACCTTCTCATACTTATGTTTCTTATATTGCTCTGAGTAAAAGTGTAAGGAAAGGGCTTAATGGTCATACAAAAACATCATACAGAGTAACAAAGGATAAACTATAGAGATGAGAAAAATATGTTAAGATTTTAGAAGAAATTAAAAAGTTGTCAGAAGAGGGCAGCCTTTTCACATAAACTATGAACCAACAATAAACCAGAAAACATCTGAAATTATTCCTTTCACTATGGTTAAGCATGCCAGTGTGGGGTTAACCTTGTTAAGAGAACTGCAACATGCACAAAATTTGATCACAAGAATGCTTCTTTTTTGTGCTACCTTCAAAGGACAGAGGCCTGGCTTTGTAGTGGTAGTTTTTTCCTGTTCTGTTCAGACAATAGAGCTGGAAATTATTTTAAGATGAGTCAAGAAAGGAAATGCAGTCATCTTTGTTTGATTGTTTGTTTGTTTTTAGTTGAATGCAAATGAACTTTGAATATTTTAGGTATTAAGGGCAAAATGCACTTGCTTAAATACTGTTGCAGAGAGATAAGCCAATATTTAGACTAAGAACTAACAAAGCACTAGCAAATTAATTGAATGATGCTTTATTAATGTATTCTTAATCACATCAATCTGTCTCAGTATTTATTCAAATACAATATGTAGTCATGAAGACTGTTTCAAATAGTGAAATTTATACCATAAGCAATTGGCAGACTACACCAATTTTATAAAGAACTTGTTCCAGTCTGTAAACTCCAGCTACAATGAGTCTGCAACTATTCCAGTGACTATACCGTAGAATCATAGTCACAGAATGGTTTGGGTTGGAAAGAACCTTAAGATCATTTAGTTAATACCCCCTGCCATCAGCAGGGAGGCCTCACACTAGACGATGGTGCCAAGGCTCTCCCCAGCCTGGCCTTTGAGCACTGCCAGGGATGGAGCATTTACCACTTCAGTGAAAAACCAGAAAACTGAACATTTGAACGAACATCACTTGTGAGCTGACAGAAGAGATCATGAAGGTATTAATCCATGATTCCTGTGTGGAAGGAGTAGCCTTGTGGCTGTGACTTTTTGTGAGCAATTTATCCTGGAGTACGTCAGGGCAACGAAGCAGAAACTCCCAAACTGTCTGGGAAAGTCTGTATGAGAATCACCACCAGTATAAGTAGGCCTAGTTCGTAAGAACTTAACACAAACATGACAGTTACATGTGTTATGTATCAGTATCTATTGGAACTTTTCCACATTAGAACCCTTCCTCAAATCTTAAACTAAAATGTTCAGGATCTCAGCATAGCTTATTAACTCAGCCACTGTTGCCAAGCGACTTCAAGATCAGAGGCATCCCACAGCCAGCAGCTCAGAGCAGGGGCAGAGAAAGCTCTTATCTCATCTACTTGTAGATACTCAATCCATCGTCTGTGGAAAGAGTAAAATGTAAAAGATAGAGGACAAAGACGATGACTATAGCCAACTGTCTGCCCAGATTTCCGTAAGGGCTGGAAATCTATCTTGAGTGGATATTTGGGTCTAGATACTTGGCTGAGTAAGAACTCAACTCTTTCAGCTAATGAAGTTTTTAGACCTTCATTCAGTAAAGCACTTAAACTCCAGGTGATATAAGTGATTGGTTAAGATGAAAATTAAGTAAGCATTTTAAAAGGAGCTTACCTAATCATAGTCTCAAGCAATTAAGGATTTTTTGCTCAAAGAGCAAAGATTTTCTTAGTGCTCGAAACTGTCATAAAATATTTAATTTGTGTATAATACACATATTATGCCTTTGTTCCAATTAAGAAACAAATACAGCAGCAGAGTTCTTTGAACATACAGAGATTTACACCGGTAAAAAGTATTCCAAGTTCTGAACAGTATATGCAGAAAATCTATCTTTTGTGTTCTAAGAATGCAATCCCACTTGCTAGCTATGTGAGACGAGGCAATTTTAACACATTCTGTCTGTTAAAATAGGAAAGGGAAGAGAAGGGGAAGGGAGGAAATGTGTGGGGGAGTTAGTGCGTCTAACTCAGGTTATTTCCTCTTAGTTGATATGTCAATGCATTCCTGCAAGATGTAAGACAGCACAGCCACTTCCTTCACAGATCTTTAGTGAACTAGATTTTGCAGCATTTTAACAAAATTAGGAGAACTAGTCTGCAGTGATTTTTTCTTTCTTTTTTAAGAACTGACAAGCAATAGCCCTTGCACAGGCTGGTATCAGGCTTTTTCCTCTGTTCAAGAGGAATATTTTGTACTTACCACAGAAATAATCCCTTAAAATATACTTTTAAGTTGAACAAACTAGGAGTCTAATCAAACCTGCTTGATGTTAAAACTTTCTACCTTATAATGTTTTCCTTGTTAATTAAGAAGAAAGCTTCATGACTCTAAGTAGATTCTCATGGCCTTCTGATAGGCATTAGGGGTGGCAAGGGATTTCTCAGAATGAATTAAAAACCTTAGGTAGCTAAAATAAAGAAATGTACAATATCAAAGCAGGCTACTTTGTTTCGAAATAGATTCAGATGTTGACCAAGCCAATGTAAGGGACCCCAAGCCTCTCACTTTTAAATACGTGTATCAGAAATAACTCCAGTGAAGGAGATTATAATCATAGTATCATAAATTATAATCATAGTATCATAAAATCATAGAATGGTTAGGATTGGAAAGGACCTTAAGGTCATCTAGTTCCAACCCTAGACTTATGTTGCTGGAAAGGCAACATAATAGTGGGAATGAAGGAGATGAAATCAGAGGAATCATTAACCTTATTTATTGATGTATGGAATATTTATTGATGTAATTCCATAACACCAAGTCTATTTTAGCATGTGTCAAATGTCAAAAAAGTCCCCAGATTTCCTTAAGGTTTGGAAATCTATCTTGAGTGGATATTTGTGTCTAGGTATTTGACTGAGTAAGAGCTCAACTCTTTCAGCTAATGAAGTTTTTAGACCTTCATTCAGCAAAGCACTTAAACTCCAGGTGATATAAGTGATTGGTTAGGGTGAAAATTAAGTAAGCATTTAAAAAGGAGCTTACCTAATCATAGTCTCAAACAATTAAGGATTTTTTGTTCAAAGAGCAAAGATTTTCTTAGCGCTCAAAACTGTCATAAAATATTTAATTTGTGTATAATACACATATTATGCCTTTGTTCCAATTCAGAAACAAATGCACAGCATAAGGAAGGAGCAAAGAGTGTCTAAAGGCTCTACCAATTTTTTCATTCCCATCCGTCTTCTGCATGCTCCTGAATGCTTTTGGTCTATGGTTTCCATCCTTCAGGCAAGTTGAAGGAGAAGGCAGAGAGTTAATCATAGCATAGCATACTGCTCAACATGAGGTGTGTGCATTGTCAGGTATCTGATGCCAAGACATGCTCCTATTCCTATAAAATATAGCAAGACATCTTCACTGTGGATGAAGAGCAGATGGAGCTTTAGCTTTTTAGTTCTTATTCAAAACAATTCTTTCACTTTAAAGGATTTGATTTCCAGCTGATTTTCCTTAAAGGAACAGAGGGCTGTACAAAGAGTGTCAGGAGCTGTGCTTACAGTTTGAAGGTGTTGTGGTATATATAATCCATATTATCCTATTTTCAGATAGCTGAATTTTGGATATTTTCCAATGTTTTGACTAGCAAAAACACATGGGATCCTGATAAGTTCACATTATTGAAGAGACACATATAAACTGGAAATTTTCCAGAAACAGTATGACTCTGACTGTCTGTTAAGCTCTGTCTCCTTCTTAGCCTGGTTGAATTAGAGGTAGTAGATTTGTACACTTGTTTGTGCATATGCATATGTGGTGGGTTGACCCTGGCTGGACCACAAGTAACCACCGAAGTTGGTCTATCATTCCCCTCCTCAGCTGGACAGGGGAGAGAAAATACAACAAAAGGCTCATGGGTTGAGATAAGGAAAGGGAGAGATCACTCACCAGTTACCATCATGGGCAAAACAGACTTGACTTGGGAAATTTGGTTTAATTTATTAACAATCAAATCAGAGTAGGATGATGAGAAATAAAAACCGTATCTTAAAAACAGCTTTCCCTCACCTCTGCCTTCTTCTCAGTCTCCACTTTTGATTTTCCCTACTTCCTCCCCTCCAGCAGTGCAGGGGCATGGGAAATGGGTGTTGTGGTCAGTCCATCACATGTTGCCTCTGCTGCTTCCTCTCAGGGAGGACTCTTCACACTCTTCTTCTGATCCAATGTGGGATGCCTCACATGGCAGACAGTCCTCCATGAACTGCTCTAATGTGAGTCCTTACCACGGGCTGCAGTTCTTATGAACTGCTCCAGTGTGGGTCCCTTCCATGGGGTTCTGTCCTTCAGGAACAGGCTGAGGTGCTACCACCAATGTTGATGGGCTCCTTCTTGACCAGCAGCAGGTGCATCTTGAAGCTGTCTGGCATTGGCTGTGTGGGATATGGGGAAAGCTTCTAGCCCAGAAGCCATCCCTGTATTCTCACTGCTACCAAAACCTTGCTATACGAACACACTGCAACACAAAAAAACCTTCAGCCCTCATATAGGTTATTGCTAACTTATGAGTAGGATCTCCAAGCCAGCTCTGATTATCAACAGCAGGATCTAATTGAAATAAAAGGGGGTTTTCTTCCTTCTCATTTTTACATTCCTTTCTTCCTGAACTAAAATAAAAGCACTGTTCTGGTCAGCAAAGTTGCCAGTTTTACTTTGAAATCATAATGTCCTTACTGTGGAAAGAATACTTTAAATAAATGTAATAAACATATAGTATAATGATATAGTGTATAGTTCTATCAGGTGAAAAACCCATGCACCCATGCTGTATTGTATCTGGTCCACGTACCCTAAATTCTGTCGCTGAATCTGTGCTTTTACAACCTTTCTGGTTGCTCTTTGAAGTACCTGCATCCATATTTTATTACATATGATAAACAGGAAAGAAAAGGAATATATTCGGATGAAATGGGCCAAGAGTTTCACCAACTGTTCAGCAGCCCACACAAAAAGATTGTGGGTTGCTGAGTTTGTTTTGAATGGGGAGGCTCAGAGAGGTCAGGGACATAGGGGTATACAAATAAGCATCTTTATTAAAAGAAGAAAAAAAATCAAGGCTCTATCTAATATGTGCAAATTGGTGTCAAGACTTTAACAGAAGCCAGCCTCAAGTGCTTCCTTGAGGACTGATAGACAACTCAGAGCAGAGCAAAGCAAAGTGATCAGTCACTAGGAGAACTGGCAGATCTCAGCTGGCAGCCCTTCAGACTTTTGCCTTTCTTGCAAATGGACTTGTTAAGCAAATGGACTTGTTATGCCCTCTACCTCAGTGTGTTTGGATTGTTATCAAAGACCTCCTGTTTAACTTGCTCCAGCTAAAGTGTGTCACCTTTATTGGGATAGGTTAGGAAACTTGTAGATTTGAGGGCATTGTAACTATGAGAAGGACGACGGTGACAAGCCTCAAAGAATGGAGCCAGAAAATAACATAGGTCTTCAACATGATCAGGATATTGAAGTGAGAGAAATAAAGAAAAATGTAGGAAGTCTTTCAAAAGGAAAGACAGTCAAAATAACAACAAAACCAAGCTCTGGAACGTTCTCAGAGAAAAGGAGGGAGATTTTTGGGTGCAGTCTTATCTGGGAAAAGAATTAAGGGACCTGTCCACCGTGGGACTTACTTTCTTCATTGACATAGTTGCATCCCAGGCTGAGCCAAATGCAGTTTATTTAAAGTCAGAGCTGAGTCCCGAACTGTCTGTCAGCTGAAGAATTGCAGCCCCCATTAAGTGCTGCTTTCTACCCTGGTATGCTCTTCACTGGGAGCCATGCCACCCAAACTTGGCTCAGCAATCAGCTCCTCCTTCCCCTGCCCACTCAGGCACAGAACATCCCTGGAACTGCCTGCGAATTTGGCAGCTCACCCGTTCTTGCACCTCCCTCCAGCAGTGATTTTTCCTCCCAGCAAAAACAACCCACAGGACCACAAATGCCAGTTTACTGCTTGGTTCTGAAAGGTGATGCTCAGTGACAGAAAAAGCTTCTGCTTGAAAAATTGAAGTGTCTATCTCACAAAAGCAATCTTGGTGAATAACAACATTATTGACGCTCTTCAAAGCACAAAGGCTGAGAAGATCAAACCCAAAGCATTATAATAATCTCCTTTCAGATTTCAGTTGAAGGACTGGAGCAGTGTGATAGCTGGTGCCAGTACTCCTTGCTCCATGTGTTCTCTGCATATTATGTAGGAAGCTCCAAGTTTGTTAAGTTGCAAGTTACTGTACTTCTTTTGTTTACTAGGTTTGAAGTACTTGGCAGAATCAATGGAAAGATTCCTGCTCATTGCAATGAAAAGAAGAAAACAGGATATATCATATAAAAGTCAATGAAAGGGGGAAAAAAATCTATAAAAACTTACCTACATGAGATATGATATTAACAAATCTTTATAAAAATAAATATAACTAGAGCTCTTCCAGTAGTTTTGTCCCATTATCTACAGGGCCAGAAACATGGCACTTTGTTTCTGTCTCATGCGAGACTTTGAAGAAAAGATAGTGTTTGGGGCATATAAATCACTAGAAAAAAGATCCAAGTTTGAATAAAATAAGCTTGAAATGATTCTCTAGCTGGAGATGCAGCTTTTGCCCACAGTGTTAATATATTACAGTTTGGCATCTCTAAAATATAGCTGTGAAGAATGCTGTGAACCTGCTAATTAATAAGAGTCGTTTCCTCAGACATTTCATTAACCTAAATTTTTAGTTTGCCGTAGACTGAACGCATGCATGCCTGTTTTTAACCTTTGTACAATGTCTCCTGATGTTATAATTAATTTATTCCCACTAGCAAGAGGAGAAATTGGGTATTGAAGTAATTCAAAATGAGTCATGTGTAATTTAGACTGATCAATATTGCCAGGTATAATATTTTTTATTATATAAAATGTATTTTTTATTTTCTATTTTATACAAATAATGTACAGTAGGAAATCCAAATTCTAACATTTAATTTCTCATTCACCTTTAAACAATACACAATCAAATATTCAGAAGGGTCCAGAGGAGACATGAACATAAACAGTTTAAAATACTTTGTATGCCCTGGTAAGATCTCTGTTTACCCAGACTAAGCCTGACATCTTCTAACAGTATTCTATGCGGATGCGTTTTTCTTCATGTAGTACAAAACCTGCATCTGGGGCCTTCTGCAGAGGACACTTCTTAATCCTTCTGTTGCACATCTGCCTGGAAGGTAAGAATAATCCACTGAGAATATTATCCAAGAACTAGAAAAAGTCATATTGTGCATGGTGGGGATGGAGTAACAGCTACACCCAGTTCCTTTTTACTCTAATGCTCCATCTAATGCTTACTCTAAAGGCCAGCTTTACTCCTCGCTTCCCCACCTATTCCATCAGGAGTGTATTTGACAACCCATGCTGAGGACTATTCAGCTCTGCTCAGGACTGAAAGTGAGAAAGGAGGAAATTTTTCCTTCTTACTGGTCAAGTTTCTTTGTCTTGTTCTGCTTGGCTTTTTCTCCAACTGTATCCATGGTTTAGGATGAACCACAAGGGTCTGGTTATCCCATAAACCAGGCTGGAAATGTACTGGCAGGAAGAAGGCAAAGGGCATCAAAATACCTATTATTTGTAAGGCCAGAAGGTAACAAATAACAGTAATCAGCTCTCCTTTCATTTTTAGCCAAGGAGGGACTGAAAGACTGCCACTGTGTCAGTGGTCAAATAGGCAGCCACCCAAATAGGTTGGGATAATGATGGGCAGAATGATTTACTGCTGAGAAATGATCCCAGTTTTGATGAAACTGTAGCCTAATTAAACTACATTCCCTGCATTTTTTCCTGCTTCCCTTTCACCTTATTTTCTTTCTCCTTGGTGTTATTGCTGATGCCATCACTTTGCAGAGCTCCAGGAGGGAAATTTGCTACTTTGTTGGCTACCAGCTTCGGCAGGCACTCAAAGGTTGTATGTCAGGTTGCAAAGCTGGTGCCAGTTGAAACGGAAGAGGTACTGTTCAGTAAATAACTCACCTGTGAAATGCTGTCAGTTGGCTCACATGATTTTCATTAGTGGTTTAAGTTTTTCTCCTGCAACAGATGCAATACTAAATTTAACTAGCTGGGTACTTGTTCAGCACAGATATCAGTTGATGTGAATTATACTGCTTATTTAATTCCTTGTGAAAATAGATTAAAGTCCTCATGAGAATGAGCCCTTTATGTAACAGACAGAGACAAGAACTCTCCATGTTTGGGAAAATAAAAACCACTTCTATAACAGTAGTTGTTTTATGTATGGTATTAGGAGCTTAATATGTTAGTAACTTAATATGTTAGTAAAAAGGAATGCGAAGGAGGTAGATTGGTACTGGTTAGGAAAAGGGTGCAGTAACTGTTAATGATGCAGTCTGTTCCTCTCCATGTTTTGCATGGCTATGATCAGAAGAAGGACAGAAAGAAGACTTCCAGTAAATCTCTGCAGGAAATATAAATCCTACTTTTCTTGTTAACATAGTAGATTAATGTTAAAGTATTTGGGTTCAGTCTTGGCAATGAGCAGACATAAACTTCCTATTTGAAACATTTGTAGAGGCTCTAAGCCTATTTTATTTTTCGTTCTTTCTGTAGTGACTTTTATAAATCAATTTTTCATGTAGTTCCTATATATTAGTTTCATCACCGTTGGAGAATTTTATAACAAGAATGCTGTTATTATGGCATCTTTTACCCCCCTCTACCCAGTTTGGTACTAAATATTTTTTCAGGTATTCAGTTATGCACAGATTGTTTTGAATTCATGCTATTTTTCAGTGTGCAGATGGCCTTGGTTTTTCTGCTTTAGTATTCATTTTGTTATTCCCCTTGTGATTGTTCTGGCTTACTTGGTGTTTATTATATATCAGTCTCCTAATTATATGCTTGCATACTGCAAAGTTTAGGGGTTTGAATGCCTATTACTTGCCTATTTTGCAGCTCTTCAAAAATTTTTTTCAATATGCTTTGACACTGCAGTCATTCCAGACAATACCATTAAAACTATCCTTAATGTCTTTTAACCTGTTAAGGGTGGCATTTCAATTTTGTATTCTTTGTCATTCTGAGCCCATATTTTCTTGCCTAGTATTTTGGCAAAGTGAAATGAAAATTGCAGAATGGCAAGAAGAGTAAGCAAGCCAGTAATTACCTACTTGGTATGCTTATGTTGTAAAGTATTCCATCCTGAGTGTTCTGAAGATTTATGGATGTGTGCTTATTCAGAAGCATGTAGGGTTACAAAATTTTTTCTCAAGAAATGGTTTTGTGCCTGCATCGATCTGCTCAATTCAAGCCTTGTCTCACCTTTTTATTTCAGTAATGAAAAATGAAAGAAGCTGAAACTCCTAAGTGATGCTCAAACTGTGGTTTCACTATGTGGCCCAATTGAATCGGGAAACAGGCTAGCTTGAAAGTAAGAGCAACAAAAGCAGAAAAGAGCTTTTATAGACTCATCTTACTTCCCAGATATATTTCATAGCATACCATCAGAAACAGTCATTTTAGCAGACCCTGGCTGCTGTGGCTTGAGTTGCATGCCCCAAAGCTTGCTGGTTTCAAGGTCATGCTGCCTTAGCTGTAGAATGCACTGTAAGCCTCCTGGGAGTTGGGAAATCCCTGCTGCAGTGGTGCAATTTGCAGTCTTACCAGTTGAGCCGGGCTTTCTGCAGATCAGCCTCTTCAGCACTTAAGCTTTCTGGCCCAATGCTTTTCTTAAATTGAGAAGCTGATCTGAAACGTCCTGTCCCCACTTCCTTTCCCTCCATTCCCTCACTGTGATTTATTGCTCTCTAATTTCTGCCAGCACAATGTTAAAGGAGGGAATCAATCGATGGAAAAACCTGAGTGGTAAAAATAAGCTGAAAGACAACCCTGAAACATTTGTAATCCAGCAAATTACAAAAATATGTCTCATTGCACTGCCTTTCAACCACTTGTGTGAGATAACTTGGGGAAGATTAAATGAAGCAGGAATATGAGAATGGTCTGGTTTTACTGCAAGAAAGAAACATGTTTTAAAGTACACTTTTAGTCTGTATTTTATGCTTTATTTGAAACCATTACAGCTAGATGGTAAATAATAGGAGTTTTGTGAATCAATACAAAGACTCCTGGGTGTGCCTATGGCATTGGTTTCATTTCAGCATACACAGGAGGCATATTTCCAAAGAATATAATAAATCTTCTTGTCTTCAGAGGTGTATATCCTGAATATTCCCATTTTTGTTTTGTTTTGTTTTACCACTTTTGGTTTTTTGTTTTGTTTGGTTTTTTTTTTTTTGTTTTGAAAATAACATTTAATGGTTCATGTTGGCTTTAGACAGACAATCTGAGTAACAGAATATTTCAGTTATTATGACATGTCAGTAAGAGTTACTGCTATTTAGATGTCATGTAATAATAGGAAAAGAACAAAAAGTCATAAAGAAAACAATATGAGATTTTATTTTCTGTTCGCTGAAACATCTTAGAAATTCCTGGAACAAATTCAAGAATTTGCCAACAACTTCCAATGAAAAACAATTAAATTTGTAGGAGCTCTTATTGAAGCAAATGTAATTATATATAAATATTTGCTTACTCCAAATAATGTTTTTTTCAGAAAAAAAAACTGTTGCAGTATAGCAAGTGTATAAGTAAACAAGAGCAATGGTCTTGGCATTTTCCAGTTCAATATACACTGTTGTGCAAGTATCTATAATCAGTTGGGTTATCTATTAAAGCAATCTGGTAATCTATGTAAGTTACAGCCTCACGACATTTTTCCAAATCCAGGGCATTGCAGCTGTAAAGATGACAGTAGATCTATGTCTCCTTCTCCCAGTTGGATTCCTTATTAGGCGCTTTATGGGTCAACAAATAGCCTCTATTCCCAAGTCCATGCTTTCCATATATAAAAGCATTCAGTATAGAAGTACTCCACCCTTCTGCAAACTTCTTTAAAACAAGTAGGAATTGTGACTGATTGCAAAGTATTGGGAAGAGCCTTATCTGAATGCGGCATAACAGCTTTTCTTATCTTTCAGGCTTCCCAGATTGAATTGCTCTGCAAGAGTTTTCTTTTGTAAGTTAAAATTGAGCACATAATCTTCATTTTTCAGTTATCGATAATACATTGGAGGAGTTTTAGTTTCTGAAAAGGAATAAAGCAGAAAACATTCTTTTTTTTCAAGTAGGCATTCCTTTTATCTCATTAGAGCCATACAGAGAGTTAAAACAAAAAGATCAGAAAACATAAAACAAATTCCAAGAGACTGATCATTATAATTAGTTTTTTTTCTGAAGTTGAAATGCTAAAATTATCAATGCAAGCAATGAATAGCTCTGATTACATCCACTTGCATTAAGAAGTCCTAACCAGTATAGGTTTATGCACATGAACAGTTTAAGTAAAGAAGTTCACATCAGAAGTAATGTGGTTGATTCATTACATTTATATGTTTTTATTTCATCTAATAGAAAGGCTTTTAAAAATACAATATTTTAACCTACAGACAAGGGAATAGATGATAAAGAATGCAGTAGAGCTGGAAAAGAGGCCAGAATTTGGGAGCGTAGGAAAAATAAGATCTATGCAGATACATTATAAGTATTTATGTATATGTGCTGTGGAAAATGGCATTCAATAGAAAATGCTGCAAGAAAAGGCAGTGGAAAAGCTATCAGCGTTTCATTTGAGTAATCTTGTAGTATTTCCTTTTGTAGAGGAAAAATAATCTCCTATATTCTGGAATGAAGCAGTATGTGTTTGGAAGGAGGAAAGAATTCAGGCTCACTTACAGAAGGCCAGGACAAAAAAAAAGTCAGCATTTTGGGAACATATTCTAATTCTCCCTTGCTGGTGCCAAGATTTTTTTGATACTGATGGCTTAAGACAGTAGGGCCATGGAAACCATAAGTAACTAAGGGTTTAAAACATTTTCTACAGGCTGCTCCCCAGAACAGTTTTGTGGCACATCCTGCCGAATGAATGTCTGTTGTCTCTGTTCCCTCCTCATGGTGACATCTGTCAGCAGCCAAAAAGTGATGTGACTTCGAGGTGCTGAGACACCTCTTGCTGGAAGAACTGTTGTATTATGGTATCAGGATTACTGCAGGGAAAAGAGGCAAGGACATTAAAGATGTTCACTAATGAAGAAACCCTACACATGTGTATAGCTAAATGTAATACCTGTAAGCAGTTTGCCTCCTTTTGTGGATCAGTGTACCTGATCAGTGATTTGACTGAGTCAGATCTCAGGTCATGCATTGCCCCTTCAAGGGGAAAGGTGCTGTATTTTCCATCTCCCTTGCAAAGAGGCTATTGTGGTTTATGGCATTAGTGACAGGGTGCCTACATGCTGTCTTTCATTATGTTCATATGGTCTGTTATGCATTACTGTAGAAGATATGTGAATTAAAAAAAAAAAAACCACAAAGTCTTCCTTGTTTCAGGTCCTATTTTCATACAATGGTTTTCATATCAAGAGTGACTTTATAAAGCTAATAATATTCCCAGAAAAATCAGGTGTGTAGATAATATACCTACATATAAGCCAAAGTGTCTGCAGAGGTACAGTTACAAATAAAACTAAAGCTTCTGTTGTATATATGTGAGAGATAGGCTTCTATTTGCCAGCCCATATTAAAGCATAGGCCTCTGTTAATCTATGTTGGCCTATAGCAAGGCTTTGGTAGTCATTTCTCTGTTTTCAGGAATGCTTATACTTGTTTTCCAGTGCTGAGAAAAGATTTTCAGCGTCCTCATCTGTATCCCTGTTTCCAACAGTTGCTCTACCCAGCTGAGTGAGGACACTAGATCAAAACCGTGTTCAAGAGGTACCCTACTGCTCTATATCATTGCTGCTATTTTTTCTGTTTGTCTTGGGAACCAAATCAGATGTCATAATTTCCAGGTTTCTCTGCTCTAGGCCAGGATGATAAGAAGCAGAAAGACTTGAAAGCAATTCAGTAGTTAATTAGTATTTCAATTAGTACTACATTATCCCCTGGTCTTTTTAAGGAATGGGAGAAGAGTTCAGTGTTAGTCTTCCAATGAATGAGATAAGGGTACTCTGTCTTTTGTTTTTAATATAATGTTATTGATGCTTCTATCTAGAACTATCCATACGTGAGGGGAAAAAATAAAATGCTAGTGGTAGAAAGCATTGTCCAGTATTTAGTGCAGTGGCCTAGGAATCCTGACATGAAGATTCAAACTGATGGCCACAGTCAGAGTGTTCCCCTTCCTCTGCCTTACCTCTTCGTCTGTGAAATGAAAAAGGATGGTATTCCTCTATATACCAGAAAAGTTATAAATGCACTAAGGTTTGTGAAACACTTGCTATTAGTGACGGGAATGCAAAAATACAGAAGATGGAGCTTGTGAAAAAAGCTTTTTGCAATTAAGGAATTCTTTATGGCATTTATTTTACTGCTAACAATCAGTTCCAGCTGACAGTGGCTTAGTATGAGAGCTTTCAGACATGGCTGCTTTTATTTCATTTTTCTTTTTATTACAATTGTCACCAAAATTTCCAAGTAAACCCAAGCTGTGCTAGATTTGATGTTAAATTAAGACCTCTAACTTACAAGAGTCCTCTGCATTATTTGCCTTTTGCAGTCATCAAGCTTACAATGTGTCCGGACATAGATGTCTTGACCTGAAACAGTGTTATACCTGAAAAAGCTTGACTGTCTGCGATCGCTACAGTGGGGATTTAACTTCTCCTTTTGCATGGTACTTAGCAACTAATAGAAGCAGTAATTTAAGGTTAGTTCTCCTCTGCTGGTATAACTTCTTTGATTGCACTTTTTACTGCTTGGCATTGTTAATGGGTAAATCTCCTATCTCAGAGGAGAGAGAGGCTGGACTCAAACCAGCCCTGCTGAGCTGGTAGAAGAGCTCTGCAGCTCCTGGCCACCTCGGCTCATTGAGTACTGGTGTTAAGCTGTCATGGACAGTGCAGAACCAATGCTTTAAAGGCCTAATAAAATACTACTATACACCAGCTGGTTTCACTTCAGCAGTGTCCAGGCCCAGAGTGCTTTAGGGACTGTCATCAACCCTGGACCTCACTGGCCTGGGTACCACCCTAACCTCACACCCTCCTGGGGGCTGCCTCCCTGACCATGCCAGCACCTGCCATGGTGCCTGGGGGTGGCTCGGCTGTGGCCAACCCCAGTCACCATCCCTGGCCCACCTGGCCTCAATGCAGGCTGAAGGAGGTGGCTGGCTGGAGAGGGAAGGGAAACCACTGCAGCCTCTGCCCCCATGTTGCTGGGCATGGTTTCATCCACCGTGGTTTATACTCCTCCCAGGAACTGTAATGTCACAGGCTTCTTGCAAACAACATTCCTGAGGGTTTGCTGATTTCAGGAGGGTACATTCCTAGGTGGCAGTGTCTAGATTTTTCTGTTTTTAATATATTTCCACTTAGGGAGACAGCAGCTAGCAGGTGACAAACAGCTCCCTTGGCCCCGTGCATCCGTGGTGCCAGGAGAGAAATATACTTCCTGCCATGAGGCACCTGAGCCGGGAAAAGTACACCACAAGGTGTGAACAGCCTGACTGTGAGCTGTGTCAGATGCTTAGCAGCCAAGAGTGAGGCCATCTCACCTACTTGCTGTGATAGCAGTTTGTGGCACATTCACTTTGCAAATCCTTTTGTGAAGAAATATTCTCTACGCAGAATACAATTAGAAGCAAGAATGTTTCTGCACCTCCGTGTGATTACACAGCTGCTTCTGTAAACAGGGGCAGCAGAAATAATTTCTGAAGCTTGCAGGATTTGATAAGTGCTCTGATGGCCTTGCACATGAAATCTTTGTACTGGGACATTCTCCACCAGGAATCCTGTGTAAGTAAAACTGTCAGGGTTCAGTCTAGTACCATGGGGATTTAAAATCTAAATTGTACAATCAAATACTGGCTTAAGGCAGGAGGAATTGTTTTGAGATGATTGTTTTGGGCTGTGGAGCCTGGTTTGTTTTTGTCTCATGTTTTCAGATGAGACTTTGTACTGCAGTGGGCATCTGGTATATCGTTTATATGGTTAATTAAACAGATCAGAGATCCAAATATGTTAAAATGCTTCTCTAAATAGTATGCAGCCTAATACTGCCTATGGAATTAAATAAATGTAAGCTTGTCACTTTAAATATATGGAAATCTCTTGACTTTAATGATACAATTTCAAGACTTTCCTACAGCCACCAAGCACACCACTAATCTGGAGTGAGTCTTTGAAGTGCAAATTGTACGTTTCCCACCAAACACTTAAAGTAAAAGATGGGGAAACATCAATTCACACTACTGATGAAAAAAGACTCAGTTTTTCACAAGAAGAAAGGTTTTAAATTTGCAATTTTCATCTATAAGATAAGGTGCTAATGAATTTTATATTTTATCCAGATGGGTATGTAAATGTCTTCTGAACTTTGTTACAGAGCATCTATTGTGCAACTACTGTAAAGCTGGGTGGAGTCTGTAGTCAGTTGAAGGGGGAAAACATATTATTTACCATGTTATGTGTTTTTTTTTCTAGTTCTTCAATGGATTCTGACATGGGAGCCTTGTCTGGCACTGTGATTGAAATCAGTGGAACTACTGATGAAGCCAGTGTTGGGAGAGGCAGAAAATCTCCTTTGAGTTTAGTCAGTCCAGCACTCTTACCAATTCAGTTTTCTTTAGATAATAAATCACATTCAATAAATTAAAAAGCATTTCTTGGGAAGAGGTGGAGGGTTCCATATAAATTATCTTGAGCCTGTGACCCACTCTTGAATGTTCATTTAGCTTCTCTGCAGAAGCAGAACAAAAGGTGTAGAGCAAGAGTTAATTTCCTAAAGACAGATCTGTTTTAACAACAGATAAACCCAAACTTTTGAACTACAATGTACCAAAGATTTTGTTATAAGGTCTGGCTTCTACAGAAATTGAAATACCACTAGAAATACCAGTAGATGAGTAGTTTGCAACACCCTAATAGGAATCTTAAATTATCCACAGTTAGAGGTTTCCACTTATGCTTAAATGGAACATCCTGTACTTCAATTTATTTGAGCTGCATGTTGCCTCTTGTCATGTCACTGGATACTCCTGAGAAGAGTCTGGCTCTGTTGTCTTCACACTCATAATGCCTTTGTAATTATGATGAAAATGTCTTAAGTATTTCTACCTCCAGATCAGAGTAAGGTAACCAACTGACTTTTATCTGGATTTATTCCATTTCCTTCTTCAAATCTGTCTCTTAGGTTATGACTTTTGTTTTGCTGCATGAAGTTGTACAGAGACAGGAATAATCAACATGAACTTGAAGCCTTTGTTAAAGTGCAAGGAGCAATCAGCTTTACAGAACTATTGCCTATAGCTAAGTCCTGAGAACTATTTCATATCTGAAATATGTGCACTTTAAGTCATATGTGGCTGCATACATCCAGCTCTTCATAACAATGCAATCTATGAAACATTTCAAACATTTTGCTCTGGAAACACTCTACAAGCATGAATTCTATCTCCAAATACTAGGAATTTTTCACCTACAGACCATTTTCTTAGTGCAGAACTGAGTGCAGCCTAGATCTCTCTCATCTATGTAATAAATCCCTGGGATGAATTTCATGCTTGGCTACAGCAGCATAAATGTAAAGTAGATTCACTGAAATTAACCGAGTAACTGCAGATTTATGCTGCCATTAGTGTGAAGTGATTTGTTGGAAATGTTTGCTTTTTCATTCCCTCATTGCTACAGTTTCTATACCAGTAAAATGTGTGATAGTTATTTGGCCTTAGTAGCATTCTAACATTTAATTTGCAAAGAGGTAAAACTTGTCCAAATCAGGCATAAACAGTTACTTTAAGTGTTTCCTTCCTGCAGGTAGTAGGAAACCCAGGTTTCCTAAGGAGGATGTAGTTTGTGGTGTCAGGCTGCTTCTTTGACCATTTCTTAGAAAGTTAATGTTTCTGTTAATGAAGGTACAGTGGTCTTAGAGACAGTAGCTTCTGCATTTTGTAACAGTAGGTGCTGCAGAAAAGGCAGATAGTACTAGCTCAACATCAGGGAAAGAAAGGCTGTGGGGTGGACTTAATTCTTACTGAGTGCCAGAGAAGTCAGGAGAGAGAAAGATATTACCGATGCCACGGTTGCAGAAAGACTTCGTCCAGAATTCAGATATGGTTACTACAAATCAGAGAGCTTGAGCTCTATGAATCAACATCATAAAACACTTGGCTTCATGAACTTCATTGTTCCTGTAAATCAGTAACTTGGTAAATAGTAGCTTCTTTGAGTTAATATTATCTTCTTTGTGTAGCTGGAGGAAAACAAGAGCATACCAGAGACGCTGTGGATCACTGCAAATTACAAAAGGACTGTTTGGGTAATCCATTCTTGCAAAATTATTCTCTGTGTTCTAATACTATACCCAAACAGTAGGTCCCTTACCTTCCAGCAGCACAGGGTTTGGGCGTCTGTTGTAGGATGGAGTAGTGGGGTAAGGATCCTGAGAAAATTCAGCCTTCACCTCTCTTTCAGGCCCATGTTTATGGCACTGCCCACATTTATGGCAGTGGCCATTAACAACAGAGTCCACTGGAAGAAAAGGGCAGTGAAAAAATGCCCCCCAGCATTAATTCAGCAGATTGATAGAGTAGTTTAGTTTATTGCAATCTTACTGGTCTGCAGTGTATATCTGCCCTTGTGGCTACCTTCTCCTATGGAAAAACACCTTCGATCTAGCAATTTATTGCCCAACACACTTCTTAAAATGTCACATAAAATTGAATTTTAATAGGCGGACTTGGTAATAACCAATGACCTTTTAGGAGATATTGATAGGTGGTTACAGACTATCTTGCCTGAAATATCAGCAATGATCCTATTCTTTCTCCAAATATCTGAATAATTGCTCAGGCATTCAATGAAAACTTCATAGGCCAGTAGGTGGGACAATAGTCTTTCTTGCCTTGCTACTGTGGTCTCTGAAAAGAAGGTTTTTGCAAACAGAGCAAATGAGTAGATTAAATTATGAGACCATACATATATACAGAGTCATCACATCTAACATGTTGTGGCTGCACCGAGATTTTTTAAGTGAATTTCCCTTACCCCAGCCAGTGATTTTGTCTGGCTACATTGAGCAGACCTACAGGTTTGCCTGGCTTAGCATCTCCCTTGAGGTCACACGTAAGCTAATATAGCTAAAGCTTAAGTCTGCTCTGTGATGGTCAGATTGCTACAAATACCCAAATTAACTAGATTAAAGTTACGTGTGGTGCGTTTACTGTTTGGGTTGTGTTTCAGGCAGGCACCGAAAGAAGGATTCAGCTATGGGTGTCTGTACCGCAAATATCAGCTTATGCAAGTGGAATTAATTGCATGAATTTAGCAGTGGGTAACTGCCTTTCTCAGGGAAACAATTCCATTAGTTTAAAAACTGTTTACTAAAAATGTAGCACTAGGATGAGCTTATGTCATAAGCTGCAAAATACTAAGCTTCATCAAAAGCTTGGTGTCCTGTGCAGCACATTTGACTTATTTGGATGGTGTACTATGACACAGCTTAAACGGGAATTGTTCTCCATATGATGTCCTTCAGTTCATTCACTAACCTGAGCCTCAGAACAGGCTGCTAGGCAGGCAATAAAGGAAAAGAGAAAATACATAGAATAACTTAACAGGTTGACCCCAGCCAGCCACCAAGTACCCAGACTGCTGCTCACTCACTCCCCCTCTCCTCACAGTAGCATATGGGAGTAAATAAGAGGAAGAAGTGAGAAAACTCATGAGTGAAAATAAAACCCATTTAATAGGTGAAGGGCAGGTGGCGATAAACAAAAAGTGATGAAAAAGCAGTCGTGTACCACCTCCTGCTGGCAGACTGATGCCCAGACAATCTGTGAGCTACGGCCACCTTGAAAACCAGCTCTCCTCAGCTTCTCTTCACCTCTTCTTCCTGATATGGGGCCTCGAATATCATCTTGGCCAATTCAGGTCAGCTGTCCCAGCCATGTCCTACCACCCAACTTTTTGCCCATCCCCAGCTTACTCACAGTGGGGAAAAGGAAAAAGGCTTGACTCTGTGGAGCCCCTGCTCAGCAATAGCCAAAATAGTGTGTTATCAGCATTGTTTTAGTCACAAATCCAAAATACAGCACCATACAGGTTGCTGTCAAGAGTGTTAGCTCTGTCCCATCCAAACCCACAACAGCATCAAAGTATGGTCAGGCTAAAAAGAAAAGATGGGTATCTATGCTGAGTTTGTGATCTTCCTTGAGTAGGAGAAACTCAATTATATCTGTCCTAATTAACTCCTGTATCAACAAAAAAGTTCAATGCCCAGCTTCTGATGTTTTCTAACTCAAAGGTATGAAGCAGACAGAATTTTAATTGTCAAATGATCAAGCAAAGATCTGTTATTGAGAGGCACCTGCAAGATGCTTTTGGAAAGAGTTTTAATACTTCTCTGAATATTCATGGATATAATACTTCATGTTCAATATAAAGTAAAATATCAACTACAGATGCAAACCATCAAGAAGTATGCATTATCCTGCCTTTGAGAGTAAAGATTTTCTGTTTTAAAGGGAACAGACAGCTTTATAACAATATACAAGTCCAGAAAAAGCTGCCCAAAATCTGTTTTACAGAGGACATGCATGTTAGCTAGTTAGGATTGTGTGACAAATTCTTCAGTGCAAAAGATGGCCATTATCTTTATTGCTGTTTAGTCATAAAATGTGTTTCTAGTGCTACATCCACTACTTATGACAGTCTAGCACAAATAATTGTGTGATAATTAATGGCTTGCTAAAAAGCTTGTCTTTTTTTTTTCTTTTTTTTTTAACAAGAGTCTATTCAAAGGGAATTTTAAGCAGGCACTTTCACTGCTCAATTGGAAGTGTATTTTGGCAGACACTATTTATCTACCCCACTACTTGAAATATAATGAGCAAAGTTTGATGCACTGCACTGACAGAATTGGAAAGGAAGTGCAAAACACTAAATGGAAGTATGGAAATGCACTGAACGCGGCAAAATGCATTGAAATACATCATATCACCAATAAGGTGAGAGTGAAGGGAGGGTTTCCTTAACCAGCAGTAACACATTTGCAGCAATGGAATGCCAATTTCTCTGCTGAAGACATAATCTTGCATTTTAGGAGAGCAATATAAACCCAAATGAAACTGCTTTCTAACCACACACCCTTCTGATAAGGGGGGTGGGGTGGTGATGGTGTCTAAATATTCTAAATGTTAAGCCTTTTCAGTTATTTTTTAATGAAATTAAATCTTGGTGTAGAGTTGAGGTTATTTAATGAAATAACATTGAAGTTTCAGGACTCTATCAAGATATATTTGATATGCAAGGTAGCTATGATCTGCCAGTAATGTATTGGTCCTGCAGACCACAGAATGAATACATTTCTCTTAGTTTAACTACAATGAAGGATAGAAAAAACTAGCAGGATCAGTTCAGTCTATCTGTTTGCTTACAAGGTATAAAGTTCTGGACTTTTGCCTTTTGGGTGAGCATTATTCATGAAAGAGCGGGCTAACAAGTACCTAATAAAGTTCAACAAGGACAAGTGTAAGGTCTTACACCTGGGAAAATAAAATCCAAGATTGCATCACAGGTTGGGGAACAGCTCTGTGGAAAGAGACTTAGGGTCCTGGTAGACGGAAAGCTCAATATGAGTGAAGAGCGTGCAGCTGTGGCAAAGAAGGCTAACAGGATGTGGGCTTACATCAACAAGGGCATCACCAGCTGAGATGAAGATGTCATCTTCTCACTCTACTCAGTGCTTGTCAGGTCACACCTGGAATACTGTGTCCAGTTTTGCTCCCTGCTATACAAAAAAGCTGTGGACAGGCTGGAGAGGGTCCAGAGAAGGGCCACAAGGATGATCTGGGAAGGCTGTCATATAAGGAAAGGCTGAGAGAACTGAATTTGTTCAGCCTTAAGAAAAGGGGGCTTAGGGAAGACCTTATCATCATGTTGCAGTATTTAAAGGGTGGCTACAAAGAAGATGGAGGTTCCCCACCTGTGGCAGGGGACTTGGAACTACATGATGTTTGTTTAAGGTCCCTTCCAACCCAAATCATTCTATGATGCATTATATGTTTACAAGGAATCACACAGAAAAGAGGAGGGGTAATGGGTACAAGTTATGCCTGGAGAGATTCCAGAGGAACGCAAGAAGAAAATTTTTCATGATGAGACCAATCAGCCACTGGAATAACCTCTTCAGGTAAGTGGTAGATTCCCCAGTGTTGGACACTTTTAAGATTTGACTGGAGAGGGTGCTGGGGCATCTGATCTTTTGCCAATAAAGACTGGACCAGATAACCCTTTCAAGGCCCTTCCAACCTGGTATTTTATGACTGATTCTATGCTACTGTGACTAACAACTGGAGAATACCCTTTGTTTTCTCCATTTTTGTTCAGAATAATTGCTGTTTGTTAAGTGGCAGATTAGCTATGAGGAATTCCATGTTCCATGACAGCTCCTGCTATTATTTGGGTTAGTTTGCTTGGGTTTAATCCTTAACTTTCAGTATAACTCAGCAGCTCTGTATTTCACTTTCTTGCTTAATAACACATTTTGTTCAGGACTGTTGTAAGGTTGAAATCCTTAACCTTCATAGAACATTGCATTACATCAGTAAAATAATGAAAATTAGTTTATGTTATTATAATAATGAAAGTAATGGCATCATAGACGTGTCATTATTTGCTGGGACTGAGATTAATTAGCATATTCATTAGGCTTTTTGAGTTGAAAAATCTGACCAAAATACTTCTCCTTTATTTAACCATATCAGCCCTTCAGAGCTCAGTTTCCTGTTTTAAGGTGTAGATTCTTCATTGTTTGGTAAAATGTGAGAAATTTTAGAGGAGTTGTGGATGGTGAGATGGTTCTTGAATGTTTGGAAAGAGCTGAGGCAGTCTGTATTTGACCCTCATATATGTATGAAACTGAATTAATTATCACAGTCAGAGGAACTGAAACTGAATATGAAAGTGCTAGACAAGTTGCTTAACAAACATCTCTCTTTGATTCTGCCTTCTTTAACAGCAGAGAGATACCAAGGTGAAAGACAAACTGCTGCTAGGAGTGTAAAATTAAAATTGCACCACTCTTTGAGACAAGGACCAAAAGCTTTAATGTGCTATCATATGTCTTCTATAAAAAATCATAACAGGTTTCTTTTTCCAGTATGTACCAAGGTGGATGCAAATAATAGAAATAATGGTTTCTTCCTCCACTGCTGTGTCGTGGTTTCAACCATAAATCAGCCATGCAGTTTGCTACATGGAGAATCAAAAGAATGCAACTCCCACAGGTTGAGATAAGAACAGTTT
>JANRGW010009220.1:0-15563 GCA_024733675.1 Psilopsiagon aymara | reverse complement strand
TGGGCCCGTCCAATGAGAGGGCGGGGGGGCGGGGGGGCCGGGCTATAATGCCGTTGATGTCGGGCGGCGGAGTTAGACAATACCGCGCCCCCGAGCCGGGCAGCCCGGAGCGCCTCTGCCCCGCTCCGCTCCCACCATGATGTCCATGAACAGCAAGCAGGCGTTCAGCATGCATCCCATCTTGCACGAGCCCAAGTTCCCCCACCTGCACACCAGCTCCGAGGCCATCCGCAGGGCCTGTCTGCCCGCCCCACAGGTAAGCTGCCTCTTGGTGGGGCTCCCCACAACACCCCACGGGAGGGATCGGCGGGTCTGAGCTGCGCGCTCCCCAGCTTCCAAACAGTTTCCGTCTGGTTTTGGGTGCTTTGTGGGGTTTAGGAGGGATGGGGGGTTTCTCTCTCCGAGCGCTCCCGGAGCCGGGATAGGGGCCAAAAAGTGGGGAAGTGCTGGTGGTTCCGCCCCGATGAGGAGAAGGTGGCTGTTCTCCCCAGTCTGCCCCGTCGGTGCAGCTGCTGCTCTGAGGGATGCTCGGTGTCTCTGGGCCCCTCGGAGGCCGTTCTCCGGTTTGGGGAGGACCCCGGAGAGCACGGGGGTGCCTGGAGTCCGGCACCTGCTCCCGACATTATAATTTGGCGGGGGGAAAGGGTAGAACGCCGTCCATCGGCCCTGTCCCAGGTGCTGCTGGAGGGGCAGACCTCGATCACTGCAACGCTGCACCCTTTTAAGCCTCTCCCGCTCTTTCGGTTTCTTTTTGCTCCTACTTTTATCCCCCCTCCGCAGATCCAGGGTAACATTTTTGCGGGCTTTGACGAGACCTTGCTGCGGGGCGCAGAGGCTTTGGCTGCAGTGGATATCGTGTCACAGAAAACCAACCCCTTCAAGCCAGATGCCACCTACCACACCATGAGCAGCGTGTCCTGCACTCCTACCTCGTCCTCCGTCCACCTGCACCACCCATCCGTGCTCACCACCCACCATCCCCACCACCATCAGCCCTCACAGAGCCTGGATGGAGAGCTCCTGGACCACCTCAACACTGCCCTCCCGCTTGGTGGGGTGCCAGGCCTGGACGTGGGCTCCACTCCTTCACACCCGCATTCCCACATGTCAGCCATCAACCACATGGCCCATCACTCCCAGCCCATGAACATGTCCCACCCCCACGGCCTGGCTTCCCACACTGTCATCTCCAGCCCTGAGACGGAGACAGACCCCCGGGAGCTGGAGTCCTTTGCTGAGCGGTTCAAGCAGCGGAGGATCAAGCTGGGGGTGACCCAGGCAGATGTGGGCTCTGCATTGGCCAACCTGAAGATCCCAGGGGTGGGCTGCCTTAGCCAAAGCACAATCTGCAGGTTTGAGTCCCTCACCTTGTCCCACAACAACATGGTGGCCCTCAAGCCCATCCTGGAAGCATGGCTGGAGGAGGCTGAGCGGGCGCAGAGGGAGAAAATGACCAAACCTGAGATCTACGCGGGGGGAGACAAGAAGCGCAAGCGCACGTCCATCGCTGCCCCCGAGAAGCGCTCACTGGAGGCTTATTTTGCTGTGCAGCCGCGGCCCTCCTCGGAGAAAATAGCCGCCATCGCTGAGAAGTTAGACTTGAAGAAGAACGTGGTGCGCGTCTGGTTTTGCAATCAGAGACAGAAGCAGAAAAGGATGAAATTTTCTGCTACCTACTGAAGAAGGGGCTGGGAGGGTGGTGGTGGGGAGGGCCTGCCCCACCCCCACCCCGGCCCCTCCTGAACGGGCTGGGCTGGGCTGGAGGCTGTTGTCGGTGGTGTTTGAAAAAGAAAATTTGTGGAGAAAAAAAAAAAAAAAAAATCCAAAAGGAAAAATAAATCTAAAAAAGGGAAACCCGCTCAAAGCCAAGAGTTTGGTGCCCGCTCCTCCCCCCCGGGCAAAGCAGCCCCGCTGCTGGAACTGGTACAGACTGCTTTTGTAGATAAAACTGGACAAAAGGTGGAGGAAAAGGACAAGAGAAACCGAAGGGCTCAAGCGGGGTTTTGGGGGGCCTGCGGTCAGGGCAGCAGCACCCACAGCGAGGCGGGCTCTGCCGCATCCCTTGCCTGGTGCCCGCTCCTTTCCTTTCAAATAGCCTAAAATAAGGAAAAACCGTGAAATACCTGAGAAAGGAAACGAGCTGGAAATGCACCGGGTGGCTGTAAATAGGGGTGTCCACAGTGCTCCCCACTGCCGGCCCTCCCCCCCTTGCATGGTTCTGTTCCAAACCCATAGCATTTTTGCAGTAACATTTCTGTTTCTACCTCATCGGCAGAATTAAAACGAAAAGTAAAAGAAGAAAAAATATATTAAAAAAAAAAAAAGAGAAAATAATTTTAAAAATGAAAAAAAAAAAAAAAAGATAAATTGGCATGTCCCTGGCGCCCGTGTATTGGGAATGGAGCTTTGTTTTGCTTTGGTTTCACGCGAACAGTCCGAGGTCCCTCTGATTTCCCCGTGTTCAGTCCTACGCTTCGACAATCAAGTCACCCGGGGCCCAGGAGCGGCCCGGGGGGGTCCCGCAGCCCAGACCCCCGCGGGCGGCTGCTCTGCAAAGCGTCAGCGCTGCACTTTCTAAGGCAAGAGCACTCCGTTTGGGTTTTCTTTTCTTTGCGTATTATTTAATAGAGACATTTTTGCCTTAGTTTCCTTTTTGTTTTGCTTTATTTTTAAACTTAAAAGTAAACGAGATTTCGTTGCGCCGCGTGTGTGCTGAATGGAGTTCGGTGTCTGTGTACGCTGCAGCATTTCAAATAAACCATGCACGTTTTACCTCACTCTCCTGTCTCCTGGAGTTCCTGCGGCCACAGGGATCGGCCCCGAAGAGGCTCTTTCAGCCCAACCCCACCGCCTCCGGCAGCTGTCGGGACGCTGCTCGGGCCGTTCTCCTCCATGGGGAAGGCAGTGGTGGGGCCGCGCAAGAGCAGGGCTCCCCTCCAGAGGACCCACGGCGCGGACTGGCAGGAGGAGCCGCCGCGGGGACGGAACTCTGCGGAGCTGGGGGTCCCCGAGCTGAGCCTTGCGTGCGCTCTGCCTCGAAGGCCGGACGATGCTCCCGCGTCTTAACTCGCCCGCTAACCCTGCCGGGACCGGTCTGCGCCCATCGCTGCTGCCCCGCCGCCGTCCCGGCTTTCCCGCAGGGGAGGAGCCCCCCTTCCCCCAAGACGGGTCCGGGACCCCGAAATGAGCCTGGACCAATGATAGGGGCGCTTCCGTCCAGGGGAGGGAGAAGAGTGGGATCTGGTTTGTGGGGTTTTTGGGTGATAGGGTTTGGGTTGGGTTTGTATTTTTTGGGTTTGTTTGCTCCGTGTTTTTCTATTTTTTATTTTCTAATAACTTATTCGAGGGAAAAACCACCTGGCAAGGGGGCTCGGGGGAGAGGGGCTGTGATGAGGGCTCGGGTTGGGTTCAGGCTCAGGTTCAAGGTTCAGCTTCGTGAGGTCCCTGCTGCTGGACAGAGCAGCTTTTACGGGGGTAAAAAAACCAAAACGAAACGAAACCCGCAGACAAAACAAACAAGCAAACAAACCAAACAAACAAAAAAACCCAAAACAAACAAACAAAAAAAAAAAGCAAAAACAAAACCACAAAAAAAAAAAAAAAAAAATTACCTGAAAAAAAAAAACAACAAAACAACCCACCACAAAACCCGAAAACAAAAAAAAAAAAAAACAACCCCCAAGACAACAAACCCCAAAAAAAAAAAAAAAAAAAAAAAAAAAAAAAAAACAAAAAAACAAATAGAAATAACATAAAACCACTCCCAAAACAAACAAACAAAACCAAGCCCAAGGAAAACCAACAAAATGCAAACCAAGAACAACCAAAGCGAACAGAGCAAAACCCGAGCAACGCTCTAGCTCCCTCCGGGGTGCGGGGCCGGATCGGGGGGACTCAGCAGGTGGACACCTCATCCCGAACCCCACTCCGGCCCCCTCCGCGTTATTCCGGGGCTCTTCTCCACCCCCATCCCCGCCTTTGTTCTTTCTCTCCTTTCCTGGCCTGTTTTTTTTCCACGGAGTGAAAAGCGCATTTTCATAAATAGACCTTGGCCAAGTGCTGCCGATGAAATTTTAATGACGGTGGATGCTGAGTGCTGCCCGGGGGGCCCGGAGGATCGGCTCCAACATTACCGGGGCCCCGTTTCCCCCACCCCCAGCTCTCCGTAGCAGACAAACACGAACCCGCATGGCAGGGACCCCTCAAACCAAAACCGTCCCGTTCACCCCCAAATAGGGACCTCTCATCCCTTCCCTGGGGGCCGGTCCGGCGACTCGCAGGGGCCGCTCTGCCCCCGCACCTCAAAGTTTGCGACGGAGAGCGATGCAATATTTATCACCCGCCACCATAAAAAGGCGAGTCGGTACTTCCCAAGCACAAATGCAAAGCGCTCAAGCTAACGCGCGGAGCTGGAGCGGGGCCGGGATCGCTCGAGGCTCCCGGGACCACCAGGTAAGGGATCGGGGGGACCGGTCGGGATAGGAGCACACGATGGGGGCAAGAAGCAGGATCCGGTGGTTGGGAAGGGAGGGCAGCGGGTGCAGGCGGCGGCTGAGGCCTGGAGAGCACATCACACCCGGGGGGGTAGGCAGGAGGCGGCTTGGGGGTTGATCCTCCTGAGGCCTGGAGAACACATCACACCCGGGGGGGGGTAGGCAGGAGGCGGCTTGGGGGTTGATCCTCCTCCTTCTCCTGATCCTGCTTCTGGTCCTTCTCTCCTCCTCCTTCTGCTCCTGGTTCTAGTCCTGCTCCTGGTCCTCCTGCTCCTCCTCCTGGTCCTGGTCCTGGTCCTGCTACTGGTTCTGCTGCTCCTCTTCCTCCTGCTCCTAGTCCTGCTCCTGCTCCAGCAGTACCCATAGGGATCAGGTTGTGTGTGAGGCTCCAGAATGTATGGCGAGGAAGGGTGGCAGTCCAGGGAAGAGGAGGATGAGAATCACAGAAGAGCCCCTTTGGCATCCCACCCCCTGCTCCTCCATAGCTACCTCCTGGGCACAGATTGGGGAAAAACTGCTGGCTCTTCCTGCCTCAAGGTCCAGGAGCCAGGATGGGCCAGGCACAGGCCCCTGCTTTTGTCCTACAGCTCCATTTCTGTGTCAGCTTCTGCGGCTCCCCCCGAGGGTGTCTCAGCCAGGGGAGACTGGTGGCAAGGTGAGGGTGGCTGTGGCCTCCCAGCTGCTCCCTCCTGTGGGTCTCACTTGGAGGGTTTGGGCCCAGCCAGATACCTAAATGCCTTCTCCCTTCCCCAGCACTTCAGTCAGGAGGTGGAGCTTCCTGGGAACTCAAAAGCACCACACAGACCTAACTCACCAGGCATTTGACAGAGATGGATTTGGGGTCTTCGAAGCAGGAGTGCATGGGTGAGTGTAGAGCTCTAGGCTCCAGTTCTGGTCAATAGAGAGAACCAGCGAATCAACAGCACAGTCTAACATTGACTCCTGAAGTGGGGAGGGTGAACGGTGCTCTAGAGGCATCTTACTCACCTCAAAGCCTATAAAGATGCTTAATGACCAGCTCAGATGGAGACAACTATAAATGGGATTGTGGCAGCTTAGCAGAGATGGGTCCTACCCCTGGTGCTGCAAAGGCTTCCTGAAGAAAGCTGCCCAAAAGTTCTGGGCTGCTGAAGCTCTCAGACATCAATTACTGCAGCTCTGCCCTTGGAGCTGGTGCGTGATGCCACAGCAAGGATCTCTTGCCATATAGTGCTCCCTTCCAAGCTGATTAGCTCCATGTCACGCTCTTTTTTATCCTGCTATAAAAGCCAAGACCCTCTGCTGAACTTGAGCCTGGTAAGTCAGGCAAATGCAGACATGTGTGAAGAAATCCCTCCTTTATGTTTTAGAATAATTTAGGATGGGTCATGGCTGTAATGCTGGACCAGATCCCTTTTGCCCCACTTTGTTCCACAGGGAGAAGGACTGACCATGGTTCCTGAGCTGCAGGATGATAGCAAATGCTGCCAGCACAGCCCTTGTGTCAGCACACAGCCAAGAGCATGATTGCCCCGCTGGGAAGGGAAACAATTCAGGGAAGGTTGCTGATAGCTAGGCTCCCTGGGGATGACCAGGAGGTCCCATGTCTTCATCCATGGATTCCATAGCTCTAGTCCTGATCCAGAGCTTTAGAGAATATGGGGAATCAGCAAGGTTGTCCCTCCCCTCCCCCAGTAAGGGCAACAGGCATTGCCTGAGCCCGGAGGGCTCCAGACTAACCCGTGTGTCACTGCAACTGGCCTTGCCTCAGAGGAGGGATAGGTGAACCCCCTCATCCAGCTCTACCAGCACGTCACAGCTTTGTGCTCAGCTTTGGGTCTGGTGAAGAGAAAATGCTCCATGTTCTTTCCAAGGTTCCTGCCTTTGAAAGGCATCCAGGTAAAGGGTGCCTCTGCTGATGGCCGCTCTTCTATTATTCCATGTGTTTTAGTGCAGAGCAGATGTATTTTTAAAGAGGCCAAAGCATGGAGTAGGTTCTGCTCCACTACAAGGGAAAAGGGAGCAAAGCAGTAATTAGAGGCTTAAGGGAGGAGGAGAGCTTGAGGCAGGGCAGAAAGATGCCAGCAATCACCTGTCTTTGGAAAGAGTTTGGGAAATGAGTTAATAACAACATAAAAAACAATACCTTAATCTTATTATTCACAATTATATATTTTGATCTATTTCGATATAAAATGGATAAAACATATTCGTTTATTTACTTATTTATTTATTTAAGGCTTTTGAGAGACGTTATAATAGTCCTGCAATACCTGAAGGGGCTGCAAGAAACCTGGAGAGGGGCTTTGGACAAGGGCCTATAGGGACAGGACAAGGGGAATGGCTTTAACCTGCCAGAGGGGAGACTGAGATGAGCTCTTAGGCAGAAGGTCTTCCCTGTGAAGGTGCTGAGGAGCTGGCACAGGGTGCCCAGAGAAGCTGCATTGCAGAAATCCAGGCACTTCCCACCAGGTCTGGTGAGCGGAGGGTGGGAACTGCAGAATGCAGCAGGAAAAGCTGGTTGATGTTCACCCTGGACAGATTCCTGCCTGCATTTCCAAGGACCAAATCCTGAGTTTCCTTCTCTTGCTCCCAACAGCAGGAGTTGGGCTGCTCAACCTGCCTGTGGTATGAATGCCTTTAGCACATGGCTCTAGTGTGCCAAACCAGAGCTCTGGGCTCCACACACTCATCCGAGTGACAAGAAGGGGTCCTAATAAACCTGAATATTTCTTTATTTGTTTTAATCTGTGTTGAAGAAACACTTCCAGCAATTGAATCCTGTGCTTTTCCCATGCAAAGACCAAGGTCTCGCTCTCAACACCCTCACCTCCAGGTCTTGCCAGCAGCCTTGCTGAAGACCTGCAGGAGCAATCCCTCATTTTCATCTGGAAGCTGGAAGGAAGTGTGGAGGGATCCTGCTTTGGATCATTAGGTGAATCAAAGGGTAGGGAAGCTCACAGGTGATTTCAAAAGCTTTGGGATCCTGGAGACAGAGCAGAGGTAAAACCCTCACTTCATCCTGCCTTGCAGTACAAAGAGGGGGCATCCACCACACATGTTTATCCACTCTGCATCTTGTGATCTATCCAGACTTTGAACTGTTTCCTAACACCATGATTAACACTCAGGGCAGTTTTTCCTATTACTCACCAGTATTTGTACTATGTACGACAGGGTCTCAAGTGAGCTCAGCACACAGATTAGGATCTTCAGATTAGGAATGACAACTTCATTGTCCTGTTTTTAGCCACATGCTGCTGACACTAGAACATGGACATCATGCTGGTGCAAGGTCCCACTGGTGGTACAGGAAGTTCAGGGTGGGAGTGCTGTTTTAATGCAGTCACCAGAATCAGTTAATGTTATTCTGGAGGCCCCTTTCCCCAACCTGAGTGAAGAGCGAATCTGCTCCCTGATTTCTGACTTTTTTCCTCCCACATTCATCTTCTCCCTCCATCCTGTCCATCATCTCTACTGCTCTTCTCTCCTTCCTCTTCCTTCCTCTTCATCCTCACAGCGTGCTCTCTCAAGTGGTCCATACCTTCTGCTCAAACACCAGGGCTCTTGACTAGCCCATCCCATGGGTAGTGGGGGCAGCATGTCCCAGGCTGAGCATGGCTCCACTCGTGTCATGGTCTGTGCTGGCTGAGCATCTCAGGGTTTCCCTTCCAGACCCAACCAGCCTCCCTGGTGTGGGGGACACTCACTCCTGAGGGTTTCCCTTCTCCTGGGAGGCCATTTGCTCCATCATAAAGTTCCTTCAACACTGACCCGCTCACATCTGCACAGAGGGAGCGGACGCTGGATGTAAGCATCCTCAATGCTGCTCTCCCACCTCCTGCTGCAGGAGCTGACCTGGTCTGCTCAGGCAGACAAACCTGGATGAAACCAACAGTGAGGAGGCTCCCAGAGAGTCCCAGGCTCCAGCCATTACAGACCCAAACCTCCCCATGAAAAGCAGCACAGCCTCCAAGCATGGGGCTGATGGCTTCTGATGGCTCAGCCCGGAGGTGCTGCAGTTGTGTTTGCACGGGTTTCTCCCTTGCAGGCTGCTCCTTGCTGCAGCACCTTGCCTGTGTCCTGGAGCCAGAGTGGGGGAATGCTCACTCCCTCCGTGTTCTCGCATGTGTTTTTCCTACCCTTGCTGTGCTGTTTAGTTCAGATCGAAGCAAGCTTTTCCAGCGTGCTGCCTCTATGTCTTTATTAAAAGACACAGCTTAAGGTGGGGGGGAGGGGGAGCAGGTCGGATGGAGCAGCTCTGGATGCACTCTTAGCCAAAACCACGGGAATCTTCTGCTCTACAACTGTTCGCAGCCCCCAACAGCTGCACAGTGCGAGCAGCAGAGCAGCAGGATATGGGGTCAGCCCTCTGGCCATGACTAATTGCAGCCCCTCTGCCTGTTACCTTTGTGCTGCTGTCTCCTCTGGTGTAAAGGCAGGTGGACAGACAGGGACATGTCCCTGAGGGGTGAGAACCATGGCAGGGGATGGTGGTGTGGTGGGCAAGCTGATGGAGAGGCTGATTTGTATTCCCTACAGCTTGTGGAGGAGCCTGGCTCTGTTGTGACGCAAGGAATGAAAAGTGGTCAGTCTGTTCATGATACCAGCTTATGAAGTATATGTTTCCCTCAGGAAGCTTTGAGCCCTGGGTCAAATTCACTCTCAGATTCCTTGAAATCAAGGCCATCATTCCAGGCAGTCCCGACACTGCCAAAGCCAAGCCCCTGGGAGTCCTTTTGCACCTAATGCTGCAGCCAGACTCCCTGGGACCAGGGGCTCAGTAGGGTCCCTGTGTCTGGACACAGACCTCCAGCCCCGGCTGCCTGCAGCAGTTGGCAGGAGCTTTAGGAACTGCAGAGCCTTTCCTCCAGAGCTAGTGTCCCATCAGAACATGTGGTGACCAGCGCAGTGCTGCACCAGCCCTGGGGACTCAGGCACAGTTATGGCCTTATCCCTGTGATGAACCGATCCCCAAGGCCTGGCCAAAGGCTCTTGACCTTCTGCTACCCCCAGCAGACCCCGTAACCAGCTCAGACATTGCTTCCCCTTGCTCTCTGGCTGGCAGGGTGCTGTTAAGCACCAGAACCAGCTGCATTAAGTGCTCCTCTTGTTGGGGGAAGTGCCTGCTTCTTGCCATGATGGCTCTGCTTCCCCCCTGTGAATGCCTGGCTGTTGCAAGACACTAACTGAGCCAGCCACATGCTTCAGAGTGTTAATTATTGATGATAAATGTTCATAATGTGCTGTTAAATGGGCTGCGGGATATTTTGGTTAAATTAAGGGAACCTTAAAGCTCCCTCTGCAGGGCCTTGGTGAGGGCGAAGGTTCAATTAAACCTTAGGCACCGTGGCCTCTGCCTATGGAAATCCTGGAAGTGCAGAGGTAACCCAGTATCTCAGCTTCTTTTTCTCAACTGTAAGATTCTAGTTGAAGTGTATACCAAGAAGACCTCAGGTCTACAGAGAGCCTGGAACACCTGTGTTTCAGGATTTGGGGTTGGTTTGAGAACCAGATCCCCCTGAGTGAGGTAATGCAGCACTTCAGTGATTCATGGGAAGCTGCACACAGAGCTTGCATGGGGAACTTGAACCTAAGCAGGGTCTTGAGACCAGCTCCCCTGTTCCTATCTCTGCCTTCAGTTCAGTTTTGGGGTTTTTAGTGAGGGACAATGTCACATCAGTGCCTTCGGTGACTTGACTCTACCAGCCTTCTGCAGGCCAGATGGGCTTTCAGGCTCTATTCTCCTTCTCATTCATGGGCAAATTGACTGGGTTTTACTCTCACCTGATCCAGCACCTCCCAGCAAATGGTTATGCAGCTGCTTGCTGCCATGGTTTGTTAATGGTGCTTTGCTCTGCGTGCTCGCCACTGGGTTAGACCAGGATGTTTCAGCTCCCTGCCTGGAGAGGGGCCAAAACCACGAGGTCCTCTCTGGGTGGCTGGGTAAATGCCCCTTGCATAGATCCCTCTGCACATCGGACGTGCATCAGTGGAATGTCCAAGGCGATGCAGATGAAGCAGCAGTGAGCCTCACACTGTGCTTTACTCCTGCCAATACCGGCACGTCCTCACAGTGGCCTGTTTGCTCTAACAAAGAACATCATATCTAGACTTGTCTTTGAGACACCTTAAAGCCTCCAGGGGCAACCACCGGTGCTGCAAAGACTCAGCCCCCACAACTCCCTCCATGTGGAGAACTTCCATGGGACTTGCTCACCCTCCAGTTTGTGCGCTGGTGCTGCTCCATGTTCAGATAGGAACCATCCCTCCTTTCCCAGCCCTGAGATGCATCCCATGCCACCACCTCTCTTACTTCTCTCCTGTTTTGTGCTTTCAGATGTGATGGCCAAGTCCACTGTGTCTGGCTCTGAGGAGTCCCACTCTGGAGGCATCCTTTGTCCTGCTGACACAAGGAAGCAACATTCATTTTCAGGGTCTTACAACTCTCACCTGTGCAGGAAGAGATGAGCTGGCACACAGGGAAGTTGTGAAGGAGTATGAATACAAGACATGAGTGTATCTGTCCTCCTATGAGGGACTTGGTCCCCTCAGAGCCATGCTGGGCTGGCACAGACTTATGAAGGGATGGAGTCCAGGCATTGAGGAGTGGGGATAGTTTCCTGGGTTCATAAGGGAGATATTCCCAGTGCAGTAGCCTCCCTTGTGCATGCCACTTTGCTCAGCTGAAAGCCTCATCCTTCCTCTGCTGCAGGCTATACCTCACATTGTTCCCAAGGTCCTGAATCCTTTGCCATGGGTTTTTCCTGGGAGCACAAGCTAATGCAGTAAAGCATGCCATGCTCCAAGCTAGACAGCAGGGAAGAAGGTAAAGAAGAATCCTAAAGGAGCCTCCTTCACACTCATTCTCCATTAATTTCATGCCTTGGAGCATCTGGAGCTTGCTATAAAGTGGTGGAGGAGCATCTCATCTCTTGACCCTTGTCCTGGGTTCAGCAGTCACAGTCATTTTTCTCCTTCTCGGTAGCTGGTGCAGTGCTGTGGTTTTGACTTTTGGCCTGGGAACAGCGCTGATAACACCAATGTTTTCAGATACTGCTTAGAACATTTTGGTCTGGCCAAGGATCTTCTGAGCCTCATGCTCTGCCAGGGAGGAGGGGAAGCCGGGAGGGAGCAGAGACAGGACACCTGACCCAAACTGACCAAAGAGGTATTCCATATTACAGCACATCATGCCCAGGATGTAAAACTGAGGGCAGAGATCCAGAAGGGGAGGGGGGGTGCACTGATTGGTCATGCTGGATGTAGGTGGTGAGCAATTGTATTCTTTTCCCTTGTATTTCCCTTGCCATTATTATTATTGGTGGCAGCAGCAGTGGTTTGTGTTATACCTCAGTTACTAAATTGTTCTTATCTCAACCTGTGGGAGTCACATTCTTTCAATTCTCCTACCTATCCCCCCGGGAGCTGGGGGGAAGAAAGAGGGGAGAGTTAGTGAGCGAACTGCGTGGCTGAGAGGCTTAAACCATGACAACTCTGGAGGTGAGACCTTTTCAAGGTTGACACTGCTGCCCTGGCACACCCAGGTCTGCAGTCACAGACTTGTCAGCGTTTGAGCTGTGGCTCCTCAACAAGAAGTGGTGTTAAAAAGGACCAAATATGGCTGGTGACACAGAAATATGCCCCCACCTGCACTGCACTTGCTGTGCTGGCTGCTGCAGTCCACAGTGAGGCTTAGATGCTGTAGACGGACCTTCCTTCAAGCCCCGTTGAAAAAGCTCATTGAAACAGCCCTGACACAAGAGGCATTTTGAACTCTTACCTGAGGATCTCCTTTGGCCATGCTGTTTCTTCCCATTCTCCCACCATTTTTTACTAATGTATCGTATTGACATGCCTTACTATCTACTCATGAATGAGGGAACATCTCTCTCTCTTGACTGATGGATCAATGCCCTTCCAGACCAACTTTCATGGCTACAATTTGTGCCAGCCTTGCTCTTTCCCTCCTCTTTCTGCTGACCAGAAAATACCTTGATTAGTAAAGGTTTGGGTCTACAAAACGAGATGGGACCTCCTCTGCACAGGTGAGAACACCTGCAAGAGACACCCGTCACAGATTGTGTGATGAACTTGCCTGTAGGGCCACTAGAGTGTCTGCTGGTGTCTATCCCACTGTAATGCCCACATGCCCACCTTCCCTACTTCTTGTGCCATTTGATCCTGGCACCATCAGCAATTAGACAGCTGACCTCCCTGCTTTATGAAACTGCAGACATTGCAGGAACAAACCTAAACAAGTTATCACTTCTGCTGCTATTGCTGGTGTGTTCACACACAAAGCAGCAACTCAGCACAGCTACTGACTGCAAGAAATCCCTGCAGATGCTCATAGCTATCATCATCTGCCCTGCAGTGTCCAGGACCAGCTAGTTTGAGTGTCCAACACAGCCTGAGCACCAAATCTTCTGGGACTAACAACCCACAGAAGCATGGGCAGTTGGGTCCCAGTGGTGAGGTCTCACCATTGAACCAGTCATGAGTCCAGTTATTCTCAGACAAGAGCCTCTCTAGATCCCTGTTTATGCTTTCTTTGTCACATCAACCTTCACATGCTTCGTGCAAGACAAAGTCCCTTGTGCATGGCACTGTATCTTCATCCCAGGTAGCCTCATGGTGAAAAGACAGTGTCTTCTGACAGACCATAAATATAGATAAGCTAGTTGGAAAATGATGACCCTTCGGTGTTACCACGTCTGTTTGTGTGATGTGAGCAGATGTCTTCAGACCATGCCTGTGAAAACCTCTGCTTAGCTCTCCTTCAGATGCTTTTGACTGCCCTCTCTCCCATCTCCAGTTCAGCTCTTGGTTGATTTAGCAGGTCAGCTGCAGTACTCCCAAGATAATCCCAAGATAACACAAGAACATTATCTGCCAGAGGGGAGGCTGAGATGAGTTCTTAGGCAGAAGCTCTTCCCTATGAGGGTGCTGAGGTGCTGGCACAGGGTGCCCAGAGAAGCTGTGGATGCCTCATCCCTGGCAGTGTTCAAGGCCAGATTGGACACAAGGGCTTGGAGCAAGCTGCTCTAGTGGAAGGTGTCCCTGCCCATGGCAGGGGTTGGAGCTGGAGAAGCTTTAACATCTCCTCCAACCCAAACCAGTCTGGGATTCTGTGATCAGCTCCACCTGCCTTGTTTGCAGGCAGCATCAGGTCAAGGGCCTGGTGTTCACTGAGCTCTGGCTCCTTTGTTTGCTGAGTTAGAGCTGCTCCTTGAAAAGAAGGGACAGGCCACAGTGTACTGCACTCACCTGTGAGCCTGCAGTTGGGCGGTCATTGGATGTTATAAACCATAACCACCAGCATAGAGGTTTTGAATAGATAGAGAGGACAGAAAAACCTGCTTCTGGGCATTTTCCCAAAGGAAGGTGAGTGGAGGAGAGAGAACTCAGGCTGATTGTCAGGAGCTGCTTTCTGCTCCCAGCACAGCCTCCCAGTCCTTCAAAACAGCAAGCACCTGAAAAGCAAGTGCAGATACAGAGAATCCACTTAGATGGAATCAGGAGGAAGTTGTGCACAAGTGACTGTGCACTTTGCAGGGAGTGGAAATGCAGCTTGCCTTCCCGCCAAGCCTTGATGGCTTCATTCTGCTTTGTAAGGCTCTTAGCTCCTATGAGCTGGAGCCAGGCTCCCTCCGAGAGCTGATGAGGGAAGCAGGGAGGGTGGCCTCTTGCAAGCCACTCCAAATATTTAACTCAGTAAAAACTCCTGTTCCAGTGACTAAATCCTGCTGTAGGTTATTATGGCAATAGATGCTAATTCCCTTGGAGGAATCCAGGTAAAGCTAAATGCTGCCAAAAGAAATACATCCCAGTGCTCCAAGTGCCATTGCAAAATCCCACTCACTGCCTCTCTATTAACTTTCTATGGAGATAATAAAGCATCCAGCAAAAGCTTCCTTACAGAGATCTTCTCTCTTTATGGGTTCCCTTTGCTGAAATCCTCATTAGATGGCCATTTCCCCAGATGGCCTTAATTCATCAGCTTTGAACACTTCCCATGAGTAAAAGGAGATCTTCAGGAGATCTATCAGAGGAAGAGAGCTGGGCATGGGGAACACTGGGGGCTTTGAGCTGCTGGGTATTGCAGCATGTCCCAGATCAGGGTACCTGCTGGTCCCCGGCAGTTTGAGGGTGAAAGTAGCCGCCTGAAAACTCCTTCTATCCCCTTCCTGTCCCCATTGCAGCTCTGGGTGGGACATACCCTGAAAGATGTGTCTCCATCATGTCATACACTGTGACACCACCAAGCCTGAGCCCAGCTGGGGATAGAGCCTCCATGGTCATGGATGTTGTTCCAGAGATGGCCAGTGAAGGAGGAGATTTGTGGACATGCCAACTCTGTTCCAAGGCTGTTGAATAAGCTCTGGCACTTCCCCTTGTCACAGAGATACTTCTGATCCAGCATGTGAAATGCTGGTTTATCCATCTTAATCATGAACCTCAAAAGATACAGGTAATGAGGGAAGGCAAGACAAGGCAAAGCATCCTCGGACCACTGCAAAACAAGGGTTCCTGTCCTCATCCTTGCTTGGAAGAGGATGGGGGCCTGGGCAGTTCCCCATCTGTGCTTCTATGAAGGACCAACTTTTCCCTCAACCCCCCATCTCAGTGCAAGAGGACCCAATCCTGATAATATTTCAGCACCTCCACGTATGACTCAGCCCTGCTTAACAGGGACACCTTCTCCTTCCCTGCCCAACTTCACACCTCTCCTGGCTTCTTCCTATGGAAAATACTTGTAGAATACCTTCCTTGTGCCCTCTGGAAGTGCTCAGATATGGGCAGCACAGAAGCTGCTCGATTTTGACTCTAGTTGGGGAATAGCAAATGGCAACTGCTCCAGCAGCAGTTCTTAGCGTGCCTCACTATAGCAATGGACATAGAAATGCTTCCCCTGTCAGCCCCAGCTCCCACCTCGGCTGAGGTGTCAGCCCCTTCTCATTTTGGAGGGCTCTTTCCTTTATTTTTCTCTTGCCTTTTTCCCCCCCTTCTCTTCCCCTCAAGCTTTTCTCTTCCTCCTTTTTTCTTTTCCTCTTTTTTTCTTGCCCCCCCCCCCCCCCCGGCAGCCTT
>JANRGW010009218.1:0-13871 GCA_024733675.1 Psilopsiagon aymara | reverse complement strand
CCCCTTCAGGCACTGGAGCTGCTCTGAGGTCTCCCCTTCAGGAGCCTTCTCCTCTCCAGGCTGCCCCAGCCCCGCTCCTGTTTACAGTGGCCCGGCTCTCCCCAGGGCTGGTTTGGAGGGTGAGGGGGTGCTGCCTCTGCAGCGGCTCTGTGCCTTCCTCACAGGTGCTCTCTGCTCTCCTGTGTTCCAGGCTGCCTCAGCACCAGCGCTGACCTCGAGGTGTCCCTGGGGTGGCTGCACGGCGCTCGCCCTGCAGCACCGTGGGGCTCTGGGACTTCCACATGGACGCCTGAGCTCCCGCTCCTCGGACGTGTGGGTTCGCGGGGGGACGCAAGGGCTCCGCTCTCTGGACCTGCAGCACTGGTGTCAGCAGACCCTGCCCGTGACCGAACATCGCCCCCGTTGCCACCATGTTTTGCTCCATCGTTTCCATCGCAGAGCAGAGGAAGGTGACCGGGTGCTCCCACAGCTGGAGCAGCATCAGCCCAACAGCAGCACATCTCCTCCCCAGCACCAGGGCACAAGAGCTGTTGTCGCAGCCGGAGGACAGAACCAGCACTGATACCTGTTACCTAACATGGCTTTAGAGCGTTGTGTTGGTCATCCCAGCCAGCACCTAGTCCTGTGTCAGGGAACTGTGTCCCCAGAGGGGTTTTCATATGCGTGCGTGGTTGCCCAACAACCGCCCCCTCCCCTGGACAGTGGGTGAAGGATGGGGATGCTGCCCAGCCCATGTTCCACCTCTGCTCCCCCACTGTTGTCTGCTCATCCAGCACCAGTTCTGTGCCTGTAGCTGGGAATTAGTAACCATCATCACAGACATCATTTACCAGAGAGCCAGGAGGGTGTCGCCAGCCTCACACAGTGGCAGCACCTCCATTAACACCAGTTCAGTTGTGGTACCTTGTTCAGGGTCACACGTGTCAGTACCTTGTGTGTGCAGCCTTCCCACCCATTGTGCCAGTGCAGCGCAGTGGAGCAGCAGCTCCTGTCCTCGGTGCCCATTGACCATGGGTGGTGTCTGGTCGCTGTGGTGGCAGCGTCCTGGGCACCCTCCAGCGCTGCTGCCCCACTGGACACAGCCTCTGAGCTGCGGGGCTCCCACTGTGGACAGCAGCGACACCTCAGCTGCGGCACCATTGACTGCAGTGGCGGCTGGAGCCAGAGGAGCAGGCACAACCCAATTCCCTTTGAAGAGCAAAGGCCACAGCTCACAGTAGCGACCTCCCAGGTGACCACCTCCGCTCACGGCAGCCGGGACACACTCTGCACCCCACAGCCTCACTGCTTAGAACAAGTGGATCTGCAGGTGTTGGGTGGGCAGAGTGCTCCCAGCGCTTTGTGGCACTCCTGGCACTGCGCTCCCAGCAGGAGCTACGTTCCAGGCTCATGGGGGTCCAGGGGTGCTGATGCCTCGGAGCCAGAACCTGGTATTGTAAAAATGAAACAAACCCAGCAGAAACTCAGGGTCTGCCCCATTGCTGTTGCTGCCTCCCAGCCTGGGATCACTGATTGTGTGTCGGTAACAGACATCAGAAAACAAACCCTAGCGTTTTACTGTGCTGTTTTCAGGGCTGGCTCACTCCAAGTTACCCAGTACGTGGTCTGAAAGCATTTCAAAGGTCTCCTGAGCAGGAGGCTTCTCTCACTGAGCAATACCCATCGCTAATTCAGGGAAGAACTGAAACACTGATGAAAATAAAATAGTATTTTCCTGATGTCAAACTCCAAAACCTGTAATGTGTAAAGTTTGGCTGTGGTTTTGTACTGACCTGGTTCCCTCACACCCCAATAAACTCGTGCTCACAGCAGCCTCGCATGAACAGGGGTGTCTGTGCCTGCACCGGGGCCATCAGCAGCCCCTTCCTGGGGGGTGGGACTGCGGGGACATGGGACACACTGGACACTGTGCCACCGGCTGCGGGCTCAAGGGGGGAGATGAACACATTTGTTGGGTTGGATTCTGCCAAGGAGCTTGTGGTTCCCCAGGAACATCGTCAGAGCAAGGGATGAGGATTTTAACCTCCTCTTCCAAAGCAGGTCAGTGCAGAGATGGCTCATGGTAAAGGTTTGGTGCTTCTGTCACTGTCCATAAGGATGGGCCACCTGAGAGAGACACACAAAGGGTTGTTGGGATGCAGCCTTCGAGCCCAGCCACATGCACAGAGGGCACTCTGTGGCAGCAGCACCTGCTCCCTTCCCTCAGCCCATCCCTTTTATCTGGGGTGTCTTTGGTCGCACTCCCCCCACGATGGGTCCTTGGCTGCTGCATGCTGCCCTGCACCACATGGGCACAGGAGCTCACGTGTGTGGTCCATACTTCCAAAGCACCGGCCCATTGGCCTCCATCCCGCTGCAGCTCCCGATGCTGACCCCACCAGCAGACTCTGCAACGGGTTAATTTGCTAATTACAGCCATTACACCCCCAAGACATGATTTATGTCCCGTTCATCACGGAATGCTCAGTGATGAGGCTTCCCTTGGAGCCTGCGAAGCCTCACTGCGAAGCAACCTGTGCGCACCTCGGGCCCCGCATATTTCTGATGTGGTTTTCTATTCTGAAAACATCCCTCAAAGAAAGGAACGGGGTCTCTGCTCTGTGTCAGGGGTGGTTGCGTGTTATCACCCGCTCGTGCCGGCGGGAATGCAAGGAGTGGTCGGGCAGTGGGAGAAGGCGCTTGGAAACGTCCATTCCTGTGCTGAGGAGGGCAAAGGCGCCTCCGCAGTTGCTTTGGGCACGATGGAGAACCGATCCAAACGGCTCCGGACAAAGCCCCGCCAGCAGAAACACCCGGACCCGGCGGCCCCGGGCAGTGGCTGCGCCGCTGCTGGCGCTGGGCAGAGCTGGGCACCGGGACTGACCCCGGGACGGGCGCGGGAGCCGGGATGGGCTCGCTCGGGGTCCCTGTGCCGGTCCCGGCAGCACGAGGGGGGCGGCAAGAGCCGGCTGGGGCCGGGGGGCACGAACAGCAGCAGCAGCAGCAGCAGCAGCAGGACCAGGCGCCGGCAGAACCATGGCCATGCACTGACAGACAAATAACGTGAATAAAATGACACAATAGAAGTGAAAATAATTATAAAAATAGAAATTGATTCATACTCATACACAGGCTGCTTAACCTTTTCGTATGAATTATTGCTATATCTATTAATAGGGTCTATATTGTATCATTAAACATGATAATTACATATATCATGCTATAGTGATGTGCTATAGTATATTTAATTAGTATCTAACAGTTTATATTAAGTATATCTATATTAGGCGTAGTGTCTATTACAGGTGTTAAATATACATGGATATAATGCTTATATAATAAGCATAATATATATTCTACAATCGATGCATTAGGAACAGCATCATATCAAGCATATAATGAAATATGACATTATATAATATATAGTATACAATATGCACTACATATTGCATTATATATTATTAATACGTTATATTTTTTACTATTAATAGTCACTCTACGTTTACTAATTTTACCAAAATATGGATTATAGACTACATCTATATATTACATCCACATGGGACATGTACATGTACATCTGAACGCATACCTAGTATATACCTAAGCTAGATAAGAAAATTGTAGTTCTATAAATCATCTCAGCAATGTGTCAATAATGCAATGAATACATAACCCCTGCTACCATATCAAGTGTAATGCCTGTCTCATGTACACCACAGAAGAATCAAAGCCTGCACACAACACAGTCCATAACTATCGGTTCTGGCTTACATGTAACATATATGTCTAATGAGCATGTTACACCTGCGCTTACACACAGACCTGTGCATGTATGTACACATGCATATACACAACGTGCACACGTGCACTGTGTAATGCTTACTCTATGCTCCAGAACATACAAATTAATGGCTACAAAGCTACTAAAAACCCACATAAGACAGTATTGTTTCATCACATGGGCACTGGATCAAGTACCTATAACGATAAATATAATGCACCTGGAATATTACATACTGTATACGGTGTGTTATAATATGCCTTATACGAGAAGCAATAATTTATAATATGCATTGTATGTGCATATTTATATTATTCTGTATTATGCAGATGTATTATGTGTAATTTATTACATACTTTACATATTACTAAATACAGAGATAATCGATATAAAATACACGGAGATAAAAGGATCGCAACTTCTACGTTGATTTAGGATTATCTCTCATTACCCACAGCAAAGTCTGTATTTCCTGTGCGTATCCACAGTGAGCGGTTCCAGTGCCATGTTCCGCGCGGTGCCTGGGACATGCCTGGGTGTTCTTGAGCTGTTCCAGGCGGGCCCCCTGTGGGAAGCTGTCGTGTCACCGATACCACAGTCACCGGGTGCTTCCCCTTCGGAGGGTGCAGCTCTGGTGAACACATCAGCTGGTTCCACGGGCCAGGGCTCTGCTATGGGCTGTAAACTACATTGAAAACTATTTAAAGCCATAGTGAGGCTTTTTATCTGCATGGGAGGATTCCAGACCATAGAACGGGATGTGCAGAACACAGGCTCCAGCCACCCTGCCCCATCACCCATGGGAGAGGCCTGGGGGCTCAGGCAACTCGCTGCAGCAGCAACGTGGGCCCAAAACACCCTCAGGGACCCAGGGACAGGCGGAGTGTTGGGACTCGCACCCCACAGGGCTCCACACCATCCCATGGCACTATGTGCCCTGCTGGGGATGGCCAGCCCTCGGCTCAATGAGTTGTCTTCCCTCCTACCAGCTCATTACATGGGTCTGTGTGGGGAAGAGCTCTGAAAGGCAAAGCCAAAGCCACGTCCCTGCCCATTCCTGGGCCCTCAGAAGGTGCCCGGGGAGGCCAGGCCGCCACTTATCAGGGTCCTGTGGCTCCTGTAACGCACCTCCTGGTCTCTTTCAGGCTGCAAGGGGCCGTCCGGGCCCCGTGTGTGCACATCCCCGTGTGACCGGAGAGGAGGGGGGCTCCTGCTGACTGCACACCGTTGGACACTGCCCATGTGAACGCCGGCCCGTGTGCCAACAGCCCCCGTACACTGCCTTCTCCCCGAGGGACACGCAGTGGTGCTGCCGGGCACTCCCATAACATCCCTCAGACACCCGCAGGCACTCGGCCCTCCCGGTCCCGCGGGTGCAGCCCAGGGACACCAAAGAGGTTCCCCATTTTACAGGAGCCCCGTTTCCAACGTGCTCCAGTGTCGCCGCTCCTCACCCCGCCCCACACGAGCAGACTCCACCACTCACACTCCCACTGCAGGACGCCGGAGCACGGAGGCCAGTGGCCACCCCGATGGTCCCTTCGGACCTGGGAGTGATGCTGATCCTGACCGGCTTTACCCGGCCCCTGCCGAGACAGGCACGGATTTACCTGAGCGTGGAGAAATCTCTGTCAGTATGAAGCAGCTGGTTGGCCTTTGCCAGGGTACAGACAGGGAGCATCCAGTGGGGTGGAGCCTCTGGGCCACCCCGATAGATGTGCCGGGCATCACTCCGGGAACAGTGGCTGCTGTCTGCTGGAGAGGACAACCACGAGCACTGGGAACCCCTCAGGGGCTTCCTGCTCTGCTGCAGTGGTGAGAGCAGCCTGCAGCGAGCCGTGGCACACCGGCTGTGATAACCCAGCGCCAGTGAAGCAGGAAGAGCAGACCTGCACTTGCAGCCCACTGAGCGGTGCCGCCCGCACCTCTCAGACTACGTTCTCTGTTACCGATTTACAGCTCAGACCACAGTTCCATCTCAGCCTGAAGCCGGTTCCAGGATAATGGAGCTGTGTCCCAGGAATCCCGCAGCAGGAGCACGCTGCTCTGCTGGGTTTTAGCCCTGCTGAGCAAGAAGGTAAAAAACATCTTTAGGAAGATTTTCTTTCTCTAGAAGCGCTGCCTTATCAAAAATACCCCGAGGCTTCCCGGGCGGCTTCCAGCAACAGCTCCCGGCGGTCCCCTGCCCTTTCGGAGGGAAGAGCCGAGAGCGAACGTGGCAGCAACAGGTTCTAAACCTCTCCCAGTGCGCAAAAGCCTCAGAGGCGTTTCCATCCCTCAGGCGTTTCCATCCCGTGCGCCAGAGCCGCCAGCTCGGTGCCCTTCGGCCCTCCCCGCACCGGGATGGGGCAGGGTCTCGCCCCGGGCCACCGGGCAGAGCGGCGATGGGAGGGTGGCTCCTGCTGCGAGGGGCGCGCCCAGCATTGCAGGGCTCGCCCCGACCCCGCACACACCGGGCACGAGAGCACGTTGCTAAAATAATCAAGAAACTCCTTTTTGGCCAAAGCTGCGCAATGCCCTGTACAGACCGAGCCCCCGGGTTCTGTTTGTAGAGCAGTTGTACAGCTCTGTGCAAACTGATGCTCCTCAAAACAGCCCCAGGCCCCGTCCTGTTCCCGCTGTGTGACACGGCCACCTCTCCCCTCGCAGGGTGATCCGGCCGCTGTCACCTCGTCCTGCCCCTGCCTTCTGAGGATTTGCACCCGTCGGTGCGATCCCGGTCCTGGGGGGCAGCCCTGGCACACCGGGCTGGCAAATGGAAAGATGGCAATACTGAGGATACCGCAACCCCTCCCCCCCATGCGCCCGGACAGCCTTCCCAGCACCAGACCCCCCTAATTCCCCCAGCTCCTGTTGGATGATCGCCCCCGAGGCGCAGCATAGCCCCCAGCCCCGGGCACAGGAGCACGCCTGCATTGGAAAATATTTTATTTGAATAGTAAATAATTATACAGTTGAAACAGTTCTATTGAAGCACTCTATAAATAGCTAACAGTTAAGAAAATAATGTGTGTAGAAAAAGAGATTGCATCTAAAAGTAAGAGCTGTCGGTTGCACAGGATCGAATGGCCAAGGTCGTGTGTGCTCTAGGTATAAAAGTTAAAACCTTTATAGCAGATCCCTTGAGAGAAAAAAAAAGTCTTCTAAAACGCACAGTGAAATGGCAGGCGGGGACAAAAGCAGCGTCAGCATCTGCGATCAAATAATATCAATCTTCATAATTAATATAAATAAATAACGAATAAATAACATAATTACTCAAACCAACATATACAGATAGTCAACTCGTGAGCTACCTCGGGAAGGGCAAACCGAACGGAAACAGAAGGTTGGCATGTCACAGTTAAGGCAGTTTCTACAGCATCTTCTGGAAACCATCAACAGCGGCGTCAAGGCATCGGCGGCTGCGGGAACGCGAACCCGCGGGCGGCTCCTCCGGCGGGTCCGGGGTCCCCCGACGGGCGCCGAGGAGAACCAGCGGCCGAACGGCAGAAGGGAATCGGCGGCGGGCTCGAAGCCGGGCTCCAGCGGTTCACCAGCCGGGTTAAAGCTAATCGTGTGGCTGCCCCGGGCCGTGCGGGGCGGTGCGGGAAGGCACGGGCGGCTCTAGCAGGCGGGCCGCAGCGGCACCTGGAGCAGGATGACCTGCCTGTTCTCCGAGGGGTGGCACTTGTTGATGTGCCGGGTGAGGCCGGGCGAGCTGTAGAAGGTGGCCGGGCAGTACTTGCAGGGGAAGACCTGCGCGGCGTGCAGCAGGCGGAGGTGCCGCTCCTGGCTGCTCTTGCTGGGAAAGGTCTCCCCGCACACCGGGCACAGGCGGCACTCGGCGGGCTGCGGCGCGGGCGGCTCCTCGGCGGCGGGCTCGGGGGCCGGTGCGGCTCCCGGTGCGGGTGCCGGTGCGGGTGCTCCGTGCACACGGACACTGTACCGGGTACCGGGGAGAGTCCCGCCGCTGAGTCACCCCCCGGGCAGCGCCGCCGCTTCCCGGTGCGGGTGCCCCGCGCACCCGGACCCGGTACCGGGGAGCGTCCCGCCGCTGAGTCACCGCCATGCAGCGCCGCTGCCTCGCACCTGCCCGCCGCGGCCTACCCTCGATGGGGCTGAGGGGAGCTGCGGGCTGGCCCCTGGGGGCTGAGCGAAGCAGCTCGGCTCCTCACCCGGTGATGCCATCGCTCCGGGGCTGTAACACTTAAACACTGGGTCCCCAGCGCTCCACATGTGGTTGTCCTCTGTCGGGTAATGGCTGTCTCCACGGACAGGACACCACATGGTACCTGGGTGAAGGCAGGATGGCAACGCGTTAAAAACAAAGCGCTCTCAAGCCCCGCTGCTTGGTCCTGCACAGTAATCACAGAATAGGGTTAGAAGGGGCCTTAAGCAAATCCAGTTCCAGCCCCCTGCCATGGGCAGGGACACCTCCCACTAAACCATGGCACCCAAGGCTCTGTCCAGCCCGGCCTTGAACACCACCAGCGATGGAGCGTTCACAACAGTGATCAAGGCAGGGAAGTTGTTACTTCCCATCACAAATGGTGTCAGGGCCTTAAAGCAGTGTATCACCTGTCTGGAAGCAGGAGGGAATGGATTAGAAAGCCATTGAGTTATAATGCAAGAAAATTAGGAAAACATATGGTTGTGCTTTGAACTCAAGACACTGGCATAGAGCCCATTGCATGCTTTAGCCAACAAAAAAGTGACTGCGGAGCAGTGAGAGGTTCAGAAGGGCAACAACAAACACTAATGGCAGCATGGTGTTACTGAGATGGAGTAGATGGGGATTTCCTCACCTCCAACAGGAGATTCTCTCTCCTGGTGACAAGCTGGTTCTCTGAACAGTTCCATGTACTAATATCTGGACAAGACAACTTCCAGTTTAAATGTAAGGGCTTTCCTTCCACCCATCTCCACAATTTCTCACAGGTCTGCAAAGTGAAAGCCCTTTCTTTAACCTACCTCTCAGGTAAGGAGAATAAAAGTCTCCATTTGAAAGACGGGATCTCAGTGTCCAGCTCTGAGGGGAAACGGGAGGGCTGAGCTGCGCTGAGGCAGTGCTGGGACGGGCCCCTGCATGCTCCTGCCGGGGTAAATGCAGTGAGACCAAGGAAACATTTAGCTCTGTGTCTGCTCCTGAATGCTTGTTTGCTTCCAGGACCGAATCCAACACACACAAAATCAGCACTGTCAACGTGAATCGTAGTTTCAAACAATAATTAAGAAACTGATAACATTTTCCAACACTTTTGGACCCAAAGGCTTTTTCCACACATTATTTTAGGGTTCCTTTGAAAAACAAGCAAGGCGTTTTCACTCTGCGAAGCACCTGGGAAATGCTGTTGTTCCTCAACACCACAGCTATGCAGATATTCTAAAGATACCGTGATCCCTCTTGATTAAAATATAAATTCATTTAATTCAGGGCTGTACCTGTCCCTTTTGTCACCATAAAACCCCAATATCTGAATACAGGACAGTGGCAAGCCTCAATATTAGTTTTAGAAGTTTGTATTTCCAAAAATCTCAGATTCTGCTAATATTTTTCATGTAACACGATCAAATTATTTTAGTGACCCAAAAGTGGATAAATTCATAGTTGAAGAGCAACTCATTTTGAAAGCAAACACTGTCAAAGTTGGAGCCGCCAGGCCCTCTCCGTAAGCCGCGTCTGTGCAAGTACAACTGCAATCAGGGCTGCTGAATTTTAACCATCATAGCAGAGATGCCAGGGTGGATAAACAGATAAATACATTTACCCAAGTGATCAGTGCGTAGAAGTGGAGCCAGTCGGAAAGAAACAGGACTGGAATCTCTATAAAGCAAGACCAAAATGCAGACCCCAGATACAAACACTGCTGCTTTTACTCTAGAAAGAGAACTCCTGGGTAGGAATGGATATGCTAAGGACTGAATGGAAACTGCACTATCGGTAGAAGATGCCAGCTAATTCCGCTAGGTCCCAGTGCTGACAACTTGATGAGGCCACCTATGCATTGCCCTCACAGCAACCAGATGAGATCAGAGACTAACTTCTGACTCCAGCTGATCTCAGCCAATTCCAAGCAGCAACCTGGAGGCCCCACGTCCTACACCGTCCCGAGTCAGGCTCTATGAAATGCTGAACAATTAGAAGCTCATACGCTCACCATATAGTTGTTATTTTATTATTCCAGACTGCCAGCCACCTAAAAGCCACTTCTCCTCCAAACACAGTATTTAAAGGTCAAGATGAAATGCTCGTTTCCTCCTTCAGAGGCTGACCTTTCCAAGGGCAGCAGCAGGCAAGATTCGCATACTCTCCCTCTTTCTCCGTTGGGGATTTTGGCTTTTGGAGCCTGATCCTGCTGGACACCACCAGAGCTGAATTCTAGCAGTTTTTCTGGGCACAGTGCAAGACACTTGTTAAGTTTAATGAGACTTCCTTTATTCCTGACACTAACAGACCCCGTGGTTGCTAATGTGCATGAATGCAGATAGGACGAGTGCTCCTTTACTGCTGCTCCATGCAATTTGTGTTGGCAGTGCTGGCTCCCTGGCAGCCACAGCAGCAGACATTTGTTACGTCTGTAAAGTTCAAACTTTTCTTGCCTTTTAATTGAAATTACACTCATCTACATTCCTTCAGCTGCAAAAGTGAAAGAAACCATCTCTGTGGGGAAATTAATCAGAACAGCTACTGCAGATTAAGCTCTCCTATAATTGTTTTGAGATTGTTCCCACATAGATAGTCTATCCCACAGTAAAAAGGAACATAATTCGGGGAGAAGAATTACAGTCGGTTTCTGCCCAAACAGATCACTGGTGGGTTTCCCTCTTGTGCTGATAAGTTATTATTTTTCTGCTCCTTGTCCTAACACAGCTTAGAATCTAAGCTGTTGCCTCTAACAGGATTTTAGCTTTAACAATCTTCCTTTCTTCTTAAAGCCTTTATATTGCTTCATCTGTTATTTTTTCCCTCGCCTAGCTGCTTTCTGCCCTGAACAAGGACTATACCTGTGAGCCATTAGCCATGCTCTTTCAGGCACTGAAGGAGGTCAGCTTTGCACTGATTAGCACCTGAATTTGGGGCATACTTGAGACCTTAGTCTGAAATTATCTCCTTACAATCTGCATCCACAGCTAAACCCTTCAAACCTCCCTCTGCTTCTGTGGCTCCCTATCTTGGTCTTGTAATACAGCTGCCCTGGTGACTTTCCTGCTTGATTTAAAAGGCTTCAAGCCACAGCAGAAATGGTCAGTATAAACCACTATAAAAATACTGACTAATCCATCCTGCGAGTTGGGAAGTATTATCCTTATCACACAACAAAAGGGGCTGCCATCAGAGCTGAGGGACTTGCTTTGCACCACACCAGATGCAGTTTTCAACACCACAGTGAGAATTCAGAAGCCACAGATCTATACTGTCCCTTTCAAAAAGATGAAATCCCCTATTTACATACAGAATTTGTGTATGAAAGGTAGGAAATCGTGTTAAATAATACCTTCTCCTTTACAGCTTCAGTAACTCTATGGCAGAGTGAGAACACAGAGTTACATTGATGATGGCAGAAGCTGAGCAAGTTCAAGTCCTTTGATAGCGTGCTGCATCAGAGCTAAATATTCTTACCCATCAGCACTTAGCTGCTCCTAAGCCAGACAGCAGAGAAGGCTGCCAGTGTGTCACACAGCCCCTTCTGAAACGAAGGAATAAAAGCAAACCAGTGTTTTCCAGGCTACTGCTCAGCAGCACTTTCTTTTTGTGTGTGTGATTTCGTAACTACAGGACAAACTTCCCCAAAATTGTGACTCAGCCCTTAAAAGATTCCTGCTCCTTTCACTTGCAGTCATTCCACAAAAGACAAGCAAGAATTTGGGAGCCTGAGCCAAAACTTGCCTTTCTGGTGCCTTTCAGGAGGCTGTGTTGGCAGCCTGGAGGACAGAAGCAGGAGCTGAGGTGCAACATCACTGTGGGCCATTGGAGTCTGTGTAAGTCTCCCATGGAGACGTGCACCTCAGTTTCTTTACAGAGGCTTCAGTGAATGCAAGAATTCCACATTCAGCTGAAGTACAAGGAACAGGCTACAGATACATGCCCTGACTGCAGCATGTTTTGTGCCGAGTTACTGACTGTGCATAAACACTACACTGTAACCGTCATATTTAACCACAAAAAGAGAGAGCTGTATGCTCAGGAAAATAATCCAGGGCAACTGTCCAGCCAGAGCCTGATTTTCTCCCCCTCTCCTCAACACACGAGTTAACCCTTTGCTGTGTATGGCACAGAGTATCCTTCCTCTTTCTGCAAGGTTTTTATGTGAGCTCAGCTAATGCTGCCCGTGGTCCAAAGGTGAAGCCAGATCACTGCCTAAGAGTAGGCACCGTTTGATTCCCTTTTTGCTTTCAACCAGTGAGCAGGGGGTGAGGAAGTGAGTGGTTAGCTAAGATGGTGGATCGTTTTCACTAAGGGTAGATAAGCAGGACTCTGACAAAATACCTCCAAGGAGACATAAACTGAACCTCCGAAGCAGCACTTTGAACAACAGACCAAGCTGGAGCAGATTTGCGGACAGGCAAGGCTTTTCCTATAAGAGCTGGTTCCAAAGTCCAGCGGCCTCTCCAAAGAAGAAACAACAGCCAGAATAAAAGCTTTGGCACCTGAAAAAGAAACTGAAACCACCTCAGTAAATACAGCAAACGGGAGAACCGAGTCACTCTGAATGCAAAGATGAGGTAAAGAAATGAGCACTGCACGTACCTATGCACATGCAGGGAGCTACAGAACAGATAATGCCTTTGGCTCAGCGCATCTGTGTGATAACAAATACCATCAGATTCATGGGGTGGGTCCCCCCTACTCATCCCACCAAGTTCTCCCCACATGAAGTCACATTCCCTCTCTCTTACAAATGCTGGGAGAGAACAGAGCTTGTTTGGAAGCAGGAGAAAGGAAAGGGAGAGGGATTTCTGCCTGAGCCAAACTCACACCCAGCAGCCACAGGCACAGGAAGCGGGGGCTCGGGGCCGGGGATGCTCCAACCTGTAGGTGCATTTGAATTGACAGCCAGCCAAGAAGTGCATGAAACTCCCTCTTACTTCCTTTTACTGGTCTTATGCTAAGTGTTGCTAAGCTGTACCTGGGAATCAGGCCAAATCAGCTTGAGATCTCTGGATGAAAGGCATTATAACAAAAAGTATATAATAATCCAAAGTATTACCCATGCGGAAAGCAACAATATGAATTAAATGAAGGTGCAAAGTAGCAGGATTTGGCTTTTATTACATTCTACAAAGCAAAATATAAAGACAGACTAAAAAGATTGCCTCTTCTGAGGAAAACCACGTCCTTCTGCCTGTGTTTCTGCGAGGAAGTCCTAAACCCAGTGTATCCTTAGCAGAACTGACACCTGAAAACACAGCTTTGAATAGGCTGGAGCTGACAGGGACTGGTTAGGAAAGTCACATTTGTGCCACATAGTGAGAAGTCACCATTGCTGATCTATTACCTCTCAGCATTTCTTCTACGACAAAGAGCACTCGTGTAGGCTGGGGACCTGCTCTAAGACAGGATTCACCAGGAAGGGAAAGCCACACTTGGCTCTTTCATTTCTGGACACAGTCATGATCATTCACTATGTATGTGGTTTGTGTCCCTTGCAGAGTTCAAAGTATCTCCCACAGAGAAAGTTTATCTAACCTGACCATGCACTCTACATCCTGCTTGTGCCTGAGCCAAAGCAGCCCAGGCCCTGCTGCGAGCCTCAGGGAGCCTCAGCATTCCAATTTGGGATCTGCAAGTCACTTTTCAGCCCTCAGCATCTTTTCACTCCCCTGTCCCCTGCTGGCATCACCTTGTGTCTCAGAGAAGGGAGAGTCTCCAGAATATGGAGGGACAGCACTCGATGGGTGTTGACTCTGTGCTGAGAACACCTGAAATCGTTACTGGTTCTGCACTGGAAATCTGATGTATTATGTAGGAATGAATGTTAACATTTCCAGCATCACCTTAACAGACCATCATCATCTCACTTTTGTGCATCAGTATGTCTATTTTATCATCATTTAGTCGCCCCAACCCCCCAAAGCTACTACAGAAAACACTGTGCAATAGAAGTGTTGCATTTTATCATAAGCATTT
>JANRGW010009215.1:5681-33593 GCA_024733675.1 Psilopsiagon aymara | reverse complement strand
AGGCTGAAAGTCAAACCACAGCACTGCACCAGCTACTAAGAAGGAGAAAAATGACTGCTACTGCTGAACCCAGGATAACCAACCACTAAAGTTGGAAATTAATTTCAGGTAGGCCACTTCTTCCTTCAGAGTTAATTCAGCCTCTGAAGCATCTATAACTGCTTTAAATCAACATGGAAATATTACCATGCTATGAAACGTAACTGGCCTCCAATTTTCTTCTCACAGATTCTCACCAGTGGTAAGTAACAGATAGAACTATCAAAAAATCTTGAACAGCAGTTTAGAAGCACTGTTCACCACCAAGGGGCTTTTGGAAAACAGATGTTAGAGATAGGGGCTCTAATGTGTGCTACTTAATATAACAGGAAACCTTTAACAGTTTAAGCACTTAGAAGCTAATGCAGGATCTTGCAGCTCCTTGACACAGTGAAGACAGGCGCATCCTTCCAAACATGCTAAAGAACAGGCTAGACAGAGATCTTCCATGACAGACTTCATGACTTCCCTAAACAACGAGCTCCAGTGCTTCACTGCTTTTGTTACTAGAACAATTTTCCCAGAAGTTCATGCAGCCTGTCCCTGTAAGTCATATTTTAACACCTAATCATTCCTGGTACCCTCCAGAGAATTTTCTCCCATTTGCTTATACCCTTCTGAAGAGCAAATATTCCAGGCCAAGCCTTCAGATTGTTAAGTGGAACAAAGATCTCACAGTCCTTGCAAGTCAGCTACTATTTCATGTGTTCCCATCAATTTGTTAAGGGGTGAAAAAGATAGTAGCTACAAGGTCTACTTCTTTTAGCTTGTAATGCAGAGTAATTTCCAGGGCCTTTTCTAAGCTAGGACTGGTAGTCACTTGTTCTTCATTTTTGCATTCTGCCTGATCACATCACCCACTCCTGTCATTTGTCAGATAGTTTAAAATTTTATTCTTTCATTCTGCATTGCTGGCACTCTTCCCCAGACTTGAACTATTTGCAAGTTTATTAAAGCTACCATCCATTCCATCATCCAGATTCCTCCATAATGTTACCATTTTGTAACACTGGAGCCAAGACAGACAGCAATGTCCAACCTGTCACATTTTTTCTAGTCTATTAATGATCAGTTAGCATCTTCTGAGTGCAGTTCCCTAGTTGCTCTTATGTTGACCCATTAGTAGGTTTCCTGAGATTGCTTATCAGAATGCCATCAGGACTGTCAAAATGCTTTCTAAAGCCAGAATCCCTAATGCTAATACCTTTCTTAGGGTAGAAAATTGATTTCAGTAAAACTCTATCAATTATTACTTATCTGCTGGAAAGCTTCCAGGTATTTACTAATTATTCAAATATTTTCTTAGAAGCTGACTGGGCTAGGCTTCTCCTGACTATGACTTTCAGCTCTCCAAGTGAAACACTAGACTTGCTCTTTTTTTTCAGTGTTCTGACACACCATCACTGAATTCCCCAAAATAACTGAAAGGGTCTGACATCAGCCTTTCAGAAGAACGGGGGAGTGTTTTATTTTAGGATTAGCTTGAACAGGCTTAACCCCTCTTAAAGTTTAACGAAATGATCTCTTAATCTGTTTCATTTTAATACAAGCTAGGTTTTACCATTTTGTCACTGGATTAAATTGAGTCAGCCATGGGACCCTTTCAGTGAAGACTAGCAAAGCGAAAGCATACTAAATCCTTTGATGGTCTTAGCAATACATGTTGAGACCCAATCCGAGCCACAGAGGAGTCCTTCCCTGTGTTCTTACTTTACAGGATTTACAGGATTACCTTTTACTGTAATTAAAGCCCTTCCCTTTGGCCTTTGTCTCAAAGGTGATTCTGGGCTCCTCCTTAGAGCATGAAAGTCAGCCTGAGTTACTCCATAGCTAGCTGTAAGACCACCTGCTTAAGCAGTGGAAACACTTACTTGTTAAGGAACAGGCAGGGGGTGATAAGTCAGCTCATTCCTGTGATGAAATGGAGTCCTCATGGATTTCAAAGGAGCAAGCGTACACACTGCAATGCCTCAGCACAATCAAAGAACTCACTTGCAGTGACCTGTTGGAAGAGCTTGCCTTCTCCCCCAGCAGGTGACAGCCACTCCCTAGTCATGCAACTCTGCTGCTCTGGATACTTGGGAGTATCACACACAAGGGAGATGGTCACTGCTAAGGCATACCCAAGACCTGGTGCATCTTTGTGTGAAAAATGTCATGTTACCAACTTGCTGTTTAGACCACATTTAATTCATCATGATAGAGCAAAGCACTCAAAAAAGATGTATTAATTGTTAAAAAACAAAACAAAAACAACAAAAAAAAAACCCACAGATGGTACATACTACCAGTTCAGAAGTAAAGATTAAGTAAGATCAGAGTGTGGTAACAGACAGAGATAGAAAAGGGAAAAGACAAAAAAGGAACCCTTGGTGACCAGACTTCCCTACAACATAGGTCTCCTTTAACTAGGTAAGTGACCTCCAGAGTGGCCAAGAGAGCATCACATCCACCTTAATATCCAAGTCTGCAGTCCTGACATGGACACTCTTTAATTTCTCATGCATTCCTACTCCCTCCTCTACACCTCCTAGTCCCTGGTTATTTTTGCTACTACAGTAAGACTGTAGTGCACACAATCAGCTCAGAAACAGATCAGGCAAGCACTGGATGCAGCAGGGCCCCTTTTGGCAGCAAGCTATTAAAGCAGTTCAGCATGACTCAGTCTCATCTTCATCCTTTTCCTCCACACCTAAGGGACAATGTATGATTGTTCTTAACTCAAATGAGCACCGTTTCACTTCTGTAGACATTTTTTATTTATTTCACTAATAAAACAAAAATAAATCTGTATTCAAGACTGAGATCCTGACCCCATCCCTGGTTTGGTAATTTTCACTTCTGATAACTCAAAGTATGCTTAAATGCAAAATAATTTACACCAGACTTTATATGCTACATCAAAATACATATTAATAGAATGCAACATAACTGTCTACATTATGACAATTACATCTAAGGTTCAAATCTCGGGGGCAAGACAAGCTGTAACAAAAGTATTTTTAATACTTCAGGGCAACAGTTTCCAAGTTAGGAATTTTTTAAAAATTAAACATATCACTGCTGCAGAAGACCATTTTTTATAACTAAGAACTGGTCATTTGAAATATAAGATGCAAACAATATGACTCACTACTAGCTCAAGAGAGTAAATGGCAAACAATCAACCAGGAATGCTTTAAGGATAGTTAAAACCTGGATATGGCTTGCTGGGGCTCGGTGACTTCAGAGATACTCTGCCAAACTTCCCACTGGAGCACATTATATAGGTTTAGGGGTTTTCTTCTTCATATAGATAACAGCCAGTGTAGGCTACAAAGCAGGATTCTCTTCATAACAGCAGGAACAAGAGCAGCTAGCTGAATCCATTATGGTACGGAGAACAGCTCTCTCACAGCATGCAATTTAATAGCCAAGTCCAATACATAAAGTTTTATAACAGCAAATGCTCATGCAGGAGCATTGCAGATTTGGGAGCACTGGCATATTTCAAAAAATAATGATGCCGTATGAGCTGTGATAAAGTTTAAGGGAAATTAAAAAAAGTACATCTGCCAACTAGCAACATAATCTTTGCAGTTACAGAGCTGAATATCTGCAAAAGAATCACTGAGAACAGTTTTGGAAATAGTCCAAACAATACATCCGTGTCAGAGAGCAGCAGCAGGGCAGTAGGTACAGAGCAAGTATGTAGATTCTTTATCCAGGAGAGGATCATAACTTAGAACTCAACTATGCAAACGGATTTCTTAAATGCAACTCCAACAGTGCTTGAATAAATTTTGCAACATTATCGTATGAAATGAGTGGCTTCCTCAAAGGACTTGGAGATCATCTGCCCACAGGACTAGATGACAGCCCTGAAAAAGCATTTTAAAAAAATAAATTGAAAGACAAAGGTAAAAATCAAAGCCTAAAAAACTGTCACTCAAGAACAATGAGTTAAGTCCTAAGCTAAATTTAAACTGAATAGGTAAATCTACATAACCATCTTCAGAAACAGAGTATGATTAAAAATAACACTATTGGCAGTGATATGCCCTTTGTTTTGGTTTTTTATTTCTAATGAGATGAACTCCAGTTCAAGACATTCCCATCGTATCAGACAACCCAGAGCTGCTACTACAAATATTTGTTCAGGCACCAGCCTAAAACAGGACACTAATACGGAAATATTTCTATTTAGAGTACGTTCCATAAGACAGAAATTCACGTATATGAAGAGCAGCCCTTCTTCACATTACTCATCCAGTCCAATTGTAGATTTGCCAAGCCCGAATGACGTACTTGTCACTGTGTCTTTGGCAGGAGAACTGGGAGCCTTACTGGGAACTGTGATGACACATCCAACAAGCCTGTCAAAACAGAGACTGTTCACACATTGCTAAGAGGATGAGACAGAACCAACCTCACATGACTTCTGCAGTTGCACTGCAAATCTGCGGAAAGAGTTGAAAGGCATTAAAACAGCTCTGTGCTCCACTGTAGGAGGATGCCAGCTTGTCAGGATGCTGATCTTCAGCTTTTTCTAAAGAAAAAGCTCTGAAAGAAGGCAGCGTTCTTGTTGGTGTAATGTGGATTTCTATTGTTACCACTTCAAGCTGGGACCACTTGTCTGCTCAGCAAGTCTTGCACATCAATGCTGGTTCCACGCGCTTCATGAGTAGCACTGATTCCACAGCATGATAAATCCTTTGTTCAGTGGGGCAACACACTGGGATGAAGGACAAATGAATGCTCTTTTGCCTGATTATTATTAAATGCAGCTTTTTTCAGGCTTGTAGAACCAATCTAGCTACATCTGGAATACCTCCAAGATCACAAAAATAATAATTTGCTGCAAACCAGGCACATCATCTTCCAGTCAGAACACCGCCACCACTCTTGGCTTGTGGACACATCGCAGAGCAACTGTCTGCCCAAGTTTTTTCTCTTTGACATCAATAGATGTTTAGAAGACTGCAATATACATACAGAGTTCTCTCTCAGAGTGCGGTGATGAGAATTTTTGTCCAGGTGTGAAAACAGAATTCTGAGGATAGTGTCATGATTGGGCAGATACTGCAGTCAGTTGGTTGTCTGCATGAAGTAGGTAGCCCCAGGTATATTTCAAACAGTACAACTCAGATGCTAGGCACATGTGCAGAGATCATCTCTGAACACACAACAGACCTTAATTACACATATCTTGGAAGCCTGGTAGCCCAAATCACTCATTAATAGTTTTCAAAAATACCTGGGATTAGTCTGTTTAAAATCAGATAGCTCAGGATTTATATAGGAATTGCTCAGGTGACGTTTTCCTCACATCTTTTAATCAACCTATTCTACAAATGCAACAAAGTTCAAGAGCCACATCTAATAACCCAGGTTCAGCCCTCATGCAGCTTCCATCAAATGATCATCTCTTGACTGACTTCCCAGATAGGCTATATAGCTTTTGAGATCTAAACCATCAAGAGAACAATCGCATGAAGAGAATCATAGATAGATTGGGTTGGAAGGCGCCTTTAAAGGTCATCTAGCCCAACTTCCCCCACAATGAGCATAGCTATCTTCAACTAGATCAGCTGTCCACTGATCTATATAGGAATATATTCCTTTATCACCATTTAAAGCCTCTTTATAGACCAAAACATAGGAATCTACACACCAAGTTTAGGTCCTGTGCATCTGTAACTGACAAGCTCCTTCCTAGCTTTCTAGTTTTGCATACACCACTCTGCAGCATTACTTTTCCTGTCCTAGTTTCAGCTGTAGCAGTTATTTCTCTTCTTCCTAGTGGGTTTAAACCATGACATCTCCCCACAATGAGAATTAGCCTAAAGCAAAACTATGTCTAGCTTTCAGCTACCAGATTGTCTAAAATTTAGGTGGTGCTGAGCTTTGCAGCACAAGCTGTAAGTTCTTCTGTGGATGTAGCACACGGAAGAAGTGTCTTTTCCCTCAGCTTCTGTCTTGCCTATAAAAAACTGCTTCTTTGAACATACTCTTTTCCTAGAGACGTCAGCATTCTCCAGCACAGTCAGGTAGCATTTGGAGAGGCTTTAAATAGTGGAGGATTAGGAGTCACATATTAAACATAGCACCTACCAAAAAACAACCCCCAAAAACAAAACCCAACCAAAAAACCCCCCAAAAATCCAACAGAAAAACTCCAAAACAAACCACAACACCTCCCCCCCCTAAAAAAACCCCAAAACACCACAAAAACGAAAAAAAAAAACCAACCAGACTTCACTATCATTACTTCTCTAACACTGTGCTCCAAGCTAGGTTTAGGAAAGGCAGAATCCAGCTTCTGACAGTACACTTCTGCTCCCTATCAGAAGCGGGAACATGCCTAGTTAATCCTGAAAACTGTTCTATAATGACTGTATTAGTCAAGTACTAATTTTTCAAGAAAGTATTTTCAAATATATAAAGCCGGAGGGCGTGTCTGATTCCATTCATTAAAAGGCTATAACTTTACATACATACATATGTGGGGTTTTTTTTTACATATTTACATATCTTTTTACATACATGTATACATATATGTATTCATTTTTACATGTTTTTTTTCCTCATGAACTGGGAAGGAAAACTCTTATATTTTCTGTAAGTACTTGCAGCACAAAGCTGCAAGTGGTTTTTCAGATCACTTGGGATCTGAACTCCCAGAGGTTTTCAGTAGGAGCTGCATTCCTCCATCAATTCCTCCAACACCTTGATCATTTCTATTTGGAAAAGATGTACAGTCAGCAGGCAGTAAGGATGCAAACTTGCACTGTTTAACTTAAAAGTTTAGAGCAGAACAAGTACAACTCATAAGTCAAAGTTCTGTAGGTGTGGCACTTAGGGACATGGTACTGGCGGACTTGGCAGTGTTAGGGCTTCAGTTGGATTCGATCTTAAAGGCTCTGTGATTCTCAGATTAGGAAGTAAGAGGTACCTTTAAATTCCACATTAACTGTCAGAATCAAACATTTCAGTCTCAGGAGATTCCTTCAAGTGTTTATTACTGTAATACATCTATAAATTGCTTTAGATATAGTTTTGTAGAGGTGGGGAGAAAGATATCATAGACATTCACGCTATTAGAAGTCCTTCGTGCTGTCCTGAGTCTGAAATACTCTCAGTTGAAGTAATACGCTTACTACATGTGGGAGAATTTTCTAACTCGATAAAGCTCACAGTAACATCGTGACTTATGTTTAACCAGTTTAGCAGAAGCAGAGGTGCTATTAAATCAATCTATATTTTACTTCCTCACAGGCAGTTTGATACATTCTGATGAAAGGCCCATATCCAGACTTGAATTTCCATACAAACTACACATATGCTCAGTTCTACGTTTGCATTCAATTTTCTTAGTCACCACCTTTATGCAAGATACCTGGATTCTCATGGTAAGGATATCTTGATACCGTTCTTCAAAACTGTTCAAAAACTTTAAGTTGTATGTTTTAGAGGCAACCTGCATACTTCCTCAGGGCAAACCCCCCAGGTATAACAAGCAAAATTAAGATTCAGCATTAGTCAGCTGTTATAAAGGAGGGTCCCACATGTCCTTCCAGGTAGTGAACACAAGGAGGATCAGGAAAAAACAGATGTTTGGCATAACTCCATCTTGGTTTAAGTCCATCTGGTAACTTAAGAGTCATATACAGTTGCTTGCTCACTGTCCCCCTTAGTCAACCTGACACGCCCCAGCACCTCAGGGCTTACCCTATTGATGCCAGTCTTAGCACGGACACCCGCTCAGCATTGCGCACTGTAGGCCAGAACTTCTGGGCTTAAGCAATGCAGTGGGCTTAGCCTCCCAATTAACTGGGGCTATAGGCACACTTCACCACACCCAGCATAAAGCCAGGACAACCTCTAAGACCAGCCCTCCAGAAACCAAATCTCTTCTTTCTGATGCCCTAAATATATCACTCTTTTTCTAGACATGAACCTGGAAAAAAAAAAAAAAAGCTATAAAGTGTGGTTATATTTTCTATTTCAAAGAAATAATCCACTTTGCAGCTTCAAATTTGATTGAAGTGCTATTACTCATGCAATCTCTCCAAATGGGATGTTAAAATTAGTCCAACTTACAGATAATTTCTGCAACAACTATATCTCACTAAAGCTGGTCAAGAACACTAGAATTTGATTCATTTAACTGTGCAGAATTGGCAAGTGTCTTAATATAGAAACAGTTTGGTTTAAAATTTAGAGTATTATTACCTTATCACAATCAAAACAAGGCTTTTATTTCATTTGAGAAGTATAGGCAAACACACATTTATAGGAAAAAAAATAATAAGTGATCCTCAGCTTCATTGCTTTACCTGCAAGAAAGCTAACTTCGCAGAAGGTTGCAAGACAACAGACTAATGTAAGAAAATGTATTATCAATATAAATGTAATCTTCACTCTATGAGTCTGAAAAATATTACAGCTTGGTTACTTCAAGTATTAGATGATTTTAAAAAGGGATGAATATTTTTCCTTTGTTAAATCTCACAAGCAGTGCATTATATCCCCATCCATATCCAGAACTGTTCCAGTGCTGTCATAATGGATTGAAAATCACTGACTTACATGAAGACAAGTTACCTTCTACACCTAACTCAGCTATCTTAAAACACTTCAACTATAACTCTGCTATGCGAACCAGTAGTTACCAGTATTTTAGGATAAACCACATGACAGTTTCTATAAGGGAGCAATATTTTCAAAAATGCTGTTGCAGGCTGCTGTCAAATTCAGAAATGTGTTGAGAAAGTCAAATAACTAAAGACCTGCAAGACAAAGACAAACAATTTCTAACCAGTAGAAGATACCTCAAAGAACCTGAAATTATGTCTATACCGATTATTCAGAAACAAAACATGAGCACTGATTCATTACTTTCTTTAGTTTAAATTGTCACATTACCTAAGCATGAAATTACGATTCCATGTGGCATGGCACACCACCCAGAAGTAAAATACTGTTCTAGGTGCGAAATCTTGAGTCCACACTGAAATCTTTTTCTGAAGGCAAAGCTGACGATACAAAAAGGTAGCAGATGTTCTGTTGCAGTCTTTATCAGAAAAGGCTTTTTACTCATTTATTACAATCAGCAGGAAATTCACAGCATACTGCCAGCTTTCAGCTAAGAAAGAAAACAGACTATTGCAGGTTTTATTGTACTTACGATTTGTAACTCCAGGTAAACTACCAATCACTACAGAATAAGCAGCAAGATGGGAACCCATTTGGCATGTTCCTGCTGAATTCTATTCAGCGCATTCCTAGTGACCATAGTTTATCCTTGATAATGTCAGCAAGATCTAGAGGTCACTGGTTTCCAGATGCTCATGAGCCTCCAACATGGTAGAAGCTAACTAGAAACTACAACAATTAATTTAAGTTAGTACTGACGTTATGTTACACCTATACAGAAGTCTTGAAAGCTCACACTACAGAGATGTACTTAGAATATCATTTATAAATGATATTCCAAGTACATATACTATTACATATGTTTATATATATATAATAAATGATGTTCCAAGTTATATATATTACTTACATTTAGACCTCATAGCAGCCTTCTAGTATCTGAAGGGGGGCTATAGGGATGCGGGGGAGGGACACTTCATTTGGGACTGCAGTGATAGGACAAGGGGTAACAGGTTAAAACTTAAACAGAGGAAGTTTAGATTGGATATAAGGAAGAAAATTCTTTACTGTATGGGTGGTGAGGCACTGGAATGGGTTGCTCAGGGAAGCTGCGAATGCCCCATTACTGGTGGTGTTCAAGGCCAGGCTGGACAGAGCCTTGGGTGATATGGTTTAGTGGGAGGTGTCCCTGTGCATGTCAGGGTTGTTGGAACTAGATGATCTTAAGGTCCTTTCCAACCCTAACTATTCTATGATTCTATAATCAAAGTAGTGAAACAACTCTGATAGCTTTTTAAACTACTTTTGTGTCCAGAAAACTGAGACCTCTAAACTCAGCTGAAGATGCTAGAGCTTTGCTTACAAGATAGAATATTAAGACATGACTGGAAAGTTCGAATTTGCTCCAAAATCTGCAGAAAATTCTAAATACTATTTCATAATGCAACACCTCAGTGATGCATTTTACCCACGCAACAAGTGCTGCTATGGCAGCGATAACCTGGAAGTTACTAATTTTTCTAATTGCATGTACTTTATTGATGATAGCACAAGAAACAATTAGGAAATAATATACTGGAAATTCTGTTTCTTAAAGTTCCTGCAAGTACTGATGAAAGCCAAGTATTTTAAGTCAGGGTTATCTTAAATTTCACTGCTAATTTTCTTCACTGGCTGATGCTGGATGTACAAATCCAGCTGGCAACTTTATCACACAGTAACCTTCAAAACCACCTTTAGTTCACTTTAAAGGCACTGTGCAGTTAAAAATGTCAAGTTTCTATAACCTGAAGTGTTGACTACAGATCAGTTCTTGAGTGTATATTTTTTACAACTACACTTCCACACACAAAAATCTTTTAAAACCTTGTCAGTCAAATGGTTCATTGAGCTCCTGCAATACTTCAGTGAGGATGTGGCAGGTGAAGAATAAGCGATTATAAATGCTGAGTTATTTACTGCTTGTATGACAGACAGTGACAGCAAACATCTGAAAGAACTTCTGAACTCTCATGCAGAAGCAGGCTTCTTGCTATTTGCAACTAGCATAAGTTGGTTGTAAACCTGGTTAACACCTGAATTAATGTCATGGGTTCAGCAGTAGCAATGAAGAAGAGCCTAGAAACAGGGAAGACTTGTTATAGCAACACATACCTAGGGACTGACCAGACACGGCCAATGATCCCTAAGCCTACATGTCACACACAAGCAGCTACATGGCATGAAATCAACACTTTCCTGCCAATCTTCAGAAGACAAGCAACTTCTTACTGGGGAAATCATTAAGATGGATACAACTCTAAAGAAATGGGTATCACAGCTCTATCTTACACCCAGAAAGGTTAACACATCTGTACAGAAAGAAGTGATAATTATTACTGGTTAAAGCTGAAGATGAAATATGAGCAGAACCAACAAAAGAGATCTGTGCAGCTGATTTTATTGAAATTAGCTCATGTAAGTTTTTCACTAGGGCATCCAAAAAGAAGTATACTTAACTTCTTGACATCCTCTGGATGCAGCTTCCAGGCAGTCAGCATCAGCATCACATTCACCTTGCATTTGAGTTACCTGAACTTCTTATAAATAATGCCTTGCAAGTTTCCCCAATAGTCATGTTCAAATAGCATTCAGCTAATTCTAGTCAAAGTCAGACTGCCTAGTCAAGTTCCAGTACCTACTATCAGTGTTTGAATACATTTCTGTCCTTTTAAATGTCTCACTGGTAGCAAACAGATTGATTCCTATTATTTAAGCAGACCTGACTGCGTATTTGTAGCTTATGATCAAGCTACATCATACACACTTCCAGGTTGCCACATAAACATGTATGCTATTGGAGCAGCTGGCACAGAAGGCTTGTTGAGACTTCAGTTTTGTTTGTTCCTGTAAAAATCCAAACATCGTTTGGTTCCCTGTGTTCACACATTAACTAAGAAACTCACCTAAGGCTTCTGGAAATACCAAAGCTAAATTAAAATTCCAAAGTTCCTGAAAGCCTGCCATTCCAAAATACTACAGGAAGAAGCAGACAGCTTTTGAAATAACTGAATATAAATCTGTCAGTTTTAAGTGTTAATAAACACATAAGCAGGGCATTATTTTTTCCCCTATATTTCAATAACTATTTCACAATTAGTCTTATAAAATGTTTACCCAAGATGCATGTCCATGCAAGCACATGGAAATAATTTCACTCAGGTAGCATTATATTTTCACTTTCAGAGTCCCTCAGAGGATACATGAAGACAGTTTTCAGCCTTAGAAATATAGCTCAGTAATTATATAACTAAAATAACACTACGGAGACAACATAAATGATGAAAATATTTATGAACTGTGTTTATATAAACATATTGGCTTATAAACAAGTTGACAACATTTACATTAAATATTGAAAGAAAACATCAAAGTAGACAACTTGCATTAAAGAGAAAAATAAGTTAAAAATTAATCACAGTTTAATTATTCCATTGGTTATTATTAAGTCAGGCACCTGGCAGTTTCAGAATTGAACTATACTAAAACACTGCAACAATGCTAAATATTTTCATTCATACTAATTATTTCCTTTGATAGAGCAAAAGCCACCTCATGGTTACTTGAGGATTCTCATGGTAACTCAGTGGGGATAACAGTATGTAAGGGACTTATTCTTCACAGACTTGGAACACATCAATTATGTGAATGTTGGCAGGCATACTTTTAGGACAGTCTCTTTTTAGCCAGTGAACTAGTATGAAAGTTTTGTCATGTCCTTCTAAAAGCATGAACCTTACCCAAATCTTTCTAGCAATGTTTGCACCAGCTGTTTTGCAGATTTTAGCTAGTTTTATTTGTGAACTTGAAAAAAACCATCCTACAAGCTAGGCATGAAAGTATTTAAGAAAACTTAACAAAGAGCATCTTGAATTATGAAATAGTTACAGTAGTTCAAATTGTACATCAGAAAGTTACACTTATGTTTAATCATAAACCAGTATTTTCTATACATTATGCAGCTTTGATATGTTCTTATGCAAGTGATACTCAAAAAGTTATATTAATTTTTTGACCCTTTAAGTGATTACATTTATTTCCTCTATTTTTATAAGTGCAAGGATGCTTACCTAGATACAAATACCACATGGGTACAACTGTCAACATAAATTTATATTACATTTTTTCATTTTGAAGGCAAAAGACTATCAATGGTAATAAGCAGAGAGTTCGTCATCACTCAAGTCTGAATCATCATCATCCACTTCACCTTCAATGACCGATTTCTTGCCTTTGCAGCATGAAACAATTAATCCAATTAAAAAGACCTGCAAATTTAAAATAAGTAGTAAAAGTTATAGTGATTCAATTAAAGGGCATAAAAGGGTAATGTATGCACAACTAAATGACAGTGTGGTGATGCAAATGATTCAACAACTACTATTTCAATAACTATAAATTATCCAACTTGATTCACTGATCTCTATAATCAAAGTACTTACTGCAATGAAGGCCCAGTTCCCAAAGTAATAGGCAGCACTGAAGAACCAAAATTTATGAAGAAAGAGGTATGTCCGAGTAACAATACACTGATCTAAAAGGAAAGCAAATAGTATTGATTTATACAGAACAAATGAAAAAAGCTAATTTCAATTTACAAGATAATAATTCAATAGCTTTGGATAGCATTCAGCTCTCAAGAACATTTACACTCCATTAAATCAAATTTATTGTCCGATACCTGGAAGATACGCAAGAGGGTTATTTCTTATTATGGGAAAGAACATGAGAGCAGGTACACTAAGCTAAAAGTTACACAGGTAACTGTTATGGTTGGGTACAATTTCTCCTACAGATGTACTGATTATTGCCTGTTCTGATATATCCTGCTCACTCCACATTTTAGAGAAACTGTAGCCATAAGGAGATGTAAAGCAGATTTTGTATTCAAAACCACATTTCAATACTTTAAAAACACACCTCTACCAGGATTGCATAAGTTTCGTAAAAATAAAGTCAGCTACAATGTTGAGTTGTGTAGCCAAAGAAACCCCTAACAAATCCTGGGCCTTTAGTGACCCAGACAACTGAGCGCTTATTTGTACCCAAGACCTGACACTACTGGTTAAGTCTTACTCCTCTAACACCATAAATATAACCACATCTAAAAATGCTACTTAATTATTCTTCATTACAAAGTGGCAAGTTTTAACAGAATTAAGAATCAAGCTGTCAACGCATTTTTAAGACTGCAGACAGGTAGCCTGTAGGCTGATACAGGAGACAGCCTGTAACCACTAGAGTGGTCATGGCAGAGAGCAGCCAGCAGGACATGCAACTCAGCTGACAAATCCCTTCAGTGCAAGAAGGGATGCATTAAGTCCATAATAAGATATAACACTATCTCTACTATGCTTCATACCTAAACAACTTGAAACCTAGGGGATGTAACTCACTCAGATTTGCCTGTTCTTCCTACCCCAGTACTTAGCTTGTCTTCAAAGCACAGGTACTACAGCCCTCTGATCATCTTGTTGCACTCATATGGACTCTCAGGCAGGTCCACATTCTTTTTGCACTGGGGGCACCAGAGTTGAATGCAGTTCTGCAGCTCAATTCTGTTAACACCTTGTCACTTGACCTTGCCAAGATGATCTCACCCAACCCAAAATCTCAATCTAGAATTTTTTCTCTAAATAGACAACTATTTCTTCAGCAGTCCTCCAGTGGCTTATACTTTGTAAAAACTAACAGAATAATTTAAAATACAAAATTATAGACTACATTAAGCAGCAGACTAATTTTTGGAACCTATTACAAAGTATCAGCAAAGAAGTTAAACTGGCATTTCACAACTACCAGACACAAGGAACATACCACACAAATAGGGACACATTCTGCAGATAATTAAAAGTACAGAACAGCTTAATTATAGAAAGCATACCTTTCCACAGACACAGAGAGTGAAAGCACAAGGAAGGCATCTCCCATGAACTAATCCTTCCCAGTTTTCTAGACTAGATCTCAGTTATGCAGAGAAAGCTGATCCCTTCCCCTCCTGATTAATAACAGTCAATAGTACTTACCCTACAAAAAGTAATAAAAAAAATAAAGCAGCACACCACTCACAACATTGCATTATATTCTAGCAAGGCATATCCATATAAGAAGAAATTTCCAGCAAAGTAAGAAGTGCTGGTAAAGTGAAGACACTTCATAATTGCAGATAGTATCGTCAACACCATCTGCAGCTCTCCAGCTCATTAAGGTAAAGGCTCTGATAAAGCCTTGTTATTTTTATAATAGCAGCATTTTCTTTGCAGCAATATATGCTGCAATTTCTCAAACTTCAAAATAAAAGGAGCTTCTTACTTGGATATCTCACCCTGAATAAGAAAAGTGCGCTGCAACTCAGACCACATATGAAAGACTACAGAAACGTGCAAGATCCATGGACTAGCTATATATGACTATAGAGTACACAAAATAAGAGCTCTATTTAATTCGTTTTGCAATTCAGTATTTTACTAGGGAAATCATGCAAAGAGTTCTCTTTAACCTACAGCAATTAAACTGACCCAAAACGTTGAACAACTTCGCCCTTACAAAGAAACAGGACAAGTAAGTTAATGGCCCACAAACACACGTGACGCTTCAACTACATAAGAAATCAAATAATATTTGTGGTATAAGACCCATACAGCCATATTCCATATTCATCCCTGTATTATTCCCAATTAAAATTTTTCTCAAGCAGCATAAATATCCCCTTAGTAATCAGAATCCCTTTTGACCATTGGAGGGAGATTGTGCCACAGTGCTGTAAGCAATCAGGAGACATGTACCAGTTTTCCCATTTAATAAGAAAATAACTTCCAAACAACAGTCTAAATGAGCAGCTAATAAAATTAAAAAAATAGCTGCAAAAGACTGAAAACTCAGGAGACAGACTATGGACTTGTTTCTGGGGTCTGGCTTTGGCCACAAGCTGAAATGATCAGATGGCCAAGAAAAAACAAGCTTTGGGAGTCTTCAGATGTTAACAAGTATATCAAAAGCTTTGAAACTAAAAGTTTCCCCTTTGCCCTTGTACCTTTGTACCTATCACCTCACAACTTAAAATCTTCATCCATATTTCTCTGAGTGTTGAGGTCATTCCAGGACTTTAAATTTCCACTGAAGTTTAAGATTCTATTTTACGTACCACTTTAAGAGGTTTTTCTGGAAACAGATTAATGGAGTGGCAGTAACAGCTGCCCTCAGCCACAAATGCAGTATTTCTTTCTTCACTGGCTGGCTAAACAGGGTCAAAAAGCCTATGTTCTTAGGTGCCTGTTACTCAGCAGTTTCTACAAGGGTGTTTTTTTTGCATGTTCTATTTGAGCACATCCCCCACTTATTCCATATTCTGTGCGTATTGATACACACACATATACATACACAAAATTAATACTAGCCTTATTCAGCTGTTAAGTCTGTTGTTGCACTGCACAATCCAACCCCTCTCCTCCTGCTCCTCTGGTTTCAACAGCTAAAATCAATATGCTATACAAAGCTTCTACAATTTTTTCATTTGTGGCATCCCATATCTCCTTCCCTCAGCTAACTTGTTCCAGAAATTGCTTAAACCTTCAAGTTGTCCCTATTTCAGTTTTCATGACAATGCAAAATGGGCTTGAGCACTGCTAGCTCAAGGTTAACTTTACAACAGATTTACTCCTTCCATTCCTTATCAGGCTGAAAAACAGGTTGAAAAACACTAATGTAATTGGCTTATTCACACACAGCAACGATCTCAAAACATTTTCCCAACTGATTGTATGTAGCTATGATAGCTCCCCATTTAAAGAGATGTGAACCACTAAGCTTCCAGCATTTCAAGCTGGCAGCACTCTGAAGTACTACAGATGTATGACTATCAAATGACTCAGATGTTAAACAAAAGTCTGCTACTACCTACACCTTTTTTAAATACAGGCCCTAACACGCAAACACAAAAAGCTGCCTATGGTTTCACCCCATTTTTGGGTTTCTGTGTGGTGGAGAGTTAGTCATCCTCCCCGCCCCAGGGTGTGTGGGGGTTGGGTTTTGGTTTTAATTGATTTTGTTTTTACTTTCTTAGCTGGAATTGATAGTGTGTTGGCACCTAGAAGACATCTTTGGAGACCAAAAGTCTAGCTGAATAAAGCCTAGTCCAAAATCCTACCTTATTTAACAAGGCCTGTTCAGTAGGTTCGCAAACAATTCCAGCCAAAAGAATAGAAGATTTAGCAGACTAAGAAAGAGCTAAGAGCTTGGAAACCAGGCACTAACAAGGAACCCAGAAAAAACTTTTTGGGACAAGCCATCATTTAGAGGGTAAACTCTGTTTTTTCCAATGACTTAAGGGACAACTTAAGCTGCACCAGATATCTAATACCGCGTATCTGCAAATCCAGCTCAACCCGATATAAACCTAGACAGACAGAAAATGATGCTATAAAACCAGACTGATTCATATTGATTACAAATAGTAAGATCTGACTTTGTAACAAAAGTTCAAAGTCTGGACAACCAATAACTATTTGTAAATAGTTTGCAGCAATACATCATTGCAGCAGACATACAACTTCTTGATAACTACAGCCTATGAATGTTTACATTAAATTGCCCAAAAGTCTGCATGTCTCATCAGTGCTACCAAGACTTCATAGCATAAAGGAGGCTTCCAGTAATATCCTCTAAGATTTTACGCTGAAAGGAAAGGAAAAGAGTCACTGGTCAGCAAAGTCTGTTCTCATTATTTAGTAGTCAGAATGTCCTACTGACTGATCTGGATAACATAACCTTTCTTTCCAACAGTCAAGTTTAAACAAAGTGGCGTGCATGAACAAGAAATGTAGGATGTTCAAGGCCAAGTTGGACAAAGCTTTGGGCAACATGGTCTAGTATGAGTTATTCCTGCCCATGGCACATGGCTTGGAACTAGATGACCTTAAGGTTCTTTCCAATCCTAACTATTCTACTATTTTCTCACAGAAAAAGAGTACTAGATCTTACAAACAAGCAAACACAAATAAGCCTTAGCTAAACATAGGCAAGAGTTCTCATTCCCTCTATACATTCAAGAGCCTAAAATGGCAAAAAGAGGACTGAGACTTGGAGTTCATCCTAGCACAGCATTACAATGGAAAATTGCACCCAGCTATAAGGTTTCTATTTTAGCTTGGTGACAGAAAATCTGTGAGGGTGCCAAGATCTGCATATATTAACAGAGAAAAACCATATAATAAGATTCAAAGAGCTAAACCTGTTAATCTCATTTTTAAGTGTAAAGAATGGTAATTTTAATGTTTATTAAATACCATTAAGTGAAGAAATATTAGTACCACATGGCCATGTGTATAGCAAAAAGGTACAGCATGAACCAGTGACTAAAATCTGAAGCCATACTAATTCTAAACAGATAATGACTTTCTTTTTTTTCTAGAGGAAAGCAATAAGCCATTGGATTAACCTGCAGAGAGAAAAAGCATACTCTTTCTGTTGAAACCAGACACCTTTTGAAACACTATGTACAATTTATGTTACTTATGAACACTTGCCAGATGTTTTTGGACAGAAGCCATATAATTGGTATTTCTTGCCTTTAAAATGCTGACTTCAAATCTGAACTTCCGCAAGAGGTATTTTTCGAGTCTCCCCTGAACAACTCAGTTTTAAATAAAGGCAAGCAATTTTTACTTTAAAGTTATTGATAAACTTTGAAGGCAATACCTAGGGATGAAAATGGATGCAAGACTCCAGAAACAACCAATGGACAGCACAACTTCTAATTTTAACTCTAATTAAAACACCTTCCATTAGCTACCTACCACATTTTCCAGTATCAACTTGGTACAAGCTTAAACTTACACTAATTCAGACTTCTCCTTGAAACTACATTGTACCATGTGACCTTCAGTGTTAGCCTCATTTTTACATGTCCTTTCTACTTGCTTCATATTCTCTTTAACTGACCACCTAAGAAGGATGTCTGTCCTGTGTGATAACGCTTCAATGTTTTCCCCAGCCTGAGATCAGGCTATATGGAAAAGAATTTAGAGGAACAAAGACAAAATTTTAACAGACTCGTAGAATCACAGAATAGGTAGGGTTGGAAAGGATCTTAAGATCATTTTGTTCCAACCACCCTGCCATGAGCAGGGATACCTCACACTAGACCATGTCGCCCAAGGCTTGTCCAACCCGGCCTTGAACACTGTCAGCGATGGAGCATTCACCATTTCTTTGGCAACCTCTTCTAGTACCTCATCACCTGCACAGTAAAGACCTCCCCCATACCTAACCTCAACTTCCCCTGTTTTAGTGTGAACCCATTACCAATTGTCCCATCACTACAGTCCCTAATGAAGAGCCCCCTCTCTAGCATCCTTTTTGGGCTGCTTCAGATACAGGAAGGCTGCTATGAGGTCTCCATGCAGCCTTCTCTTCTCCAGGCTGAACAGCCCCAGCTTTCTCAGCCTGTCTTCACATGGGAGGTGCTCCAGCCCCCTTATCATCCTTGGGGTCCTCCTCCGGACTTGCTCCAACAGCTCCGTGTCCTTATCTTGACCTCTTAGTATCCATTCACATATCCATACACCTCATAATCTGTCTGTTAAGAGAAGTATTTATATGCAGCTTACACTCAATGAAGCACTTGATAAAATAGGGCAACTTCTAGTGCAGGAATGTCTTGTTTATTCTCTAGAGAATAAAAACAGTTATGACTATCAAAGAGTCAAATTTAGAAGACCTAACACAAATTCTTTTAAATAAGAAATTGCATGTGAATTTGTGATTTTCTCATCAATGGCCCTTTGAAAACAATGGCTCCCTTCCCATCCTCTGCTGCCCTCAGACACAATTTAGGATACATTTGACTGTAACCCAGTCAAGTTTCTCCATCACAGTTCAGACTGACATTGGGCTGGGCAAATCCTTTTAGCCAATCTACCTGCAGGATACATCTTAAGCAGTGAAAAAGACCATCTTCATGAATTAATACATTCTAATTCTATTAGGCAAGCTATGTTTGAAGATAGACAGGAAGCATCTGCATGTAGCTTCACCAGACTACTGTTTTTCTGTTTGGCTGCTCTTGAACATGTTATACAGTGAATTTATCAGCTGTCTGTATCAAGATAAAAAAGATTATTTGATTACACACAGAAGCAGCTCTCAACATTTTACTACTAAAATTCCCAATACAAGTTATAATTTGTGTTTTGCAGTGATTAAAGGATTTGGTGGCTTTGCTACTTATAGAGAGGCCAAATACGATGCCTTCTTTTGCTGAGAACTGCCTTTAATAAACTGGTAATTTTTTAGACAAAGTATTGGTAGGTTTCTCACTCACAGGGAATATTACAACAGGTTTATTACTTCTTTTTAATAAGGGGTTCATACCTCTCAACCCTTTGTAAGAAACCTCAACTCTTATTTCAAAGTACTGATAGTATCAGAACATCTCACTTTACTGCTGGGCTTAAGTCCAACTAGCAACAGAACTAGGATGTCAGACCAAAAGGAAAATATGCAACTGCTTTGCTGCAAAACTCCATTTAACATTTTACAGAGTTTAGTAAATGCAGCCTCCTCTCTCCCCAGTTACAATCCCTTGGAAGGAAAAGATGGGTAGTTCAGAGCACCTCATAACTATCCACAGTGGGGTGCAGAAACAAGTATAGGAATTGATGTGCTTACAACTGCACATCCATGAAAAATGTACTGCAGAAAAAGATCCACAGCATTTAATTACTCATGCTATTTACAGCTGCCAAACAGGATTTTCTTCGGACAAACGTGAACCATTGTGCTTATTTATACTGAGTTCTCATGATTACAGAGGGCTTCAGTTTTAGGTCTAAGTAGAAATTCAGGGTAAATCAGCAGTAAGTAAACTAGTAAGTTGCATTCAGTAAACTAACAGGAAAATTCATAAAGTTCCTAACTAAAAATCTCATTCAGGCTTCTTGAGTAGCATTTAACTTTGAAAATTAATTAATTTAGAACAACCATTTGGAAGTGGTAATCTATGGTCATAAGATACTTAACATGAAATTTCTAACACTGAAGGTTCTGAGCAATTTGTGCTTTCACTTTGTACTCCTGGATTTCTCTGAAGAACAAAGAATATGTGCTCCTGGTTTGGTATTTATATTTGGAGCTCCTTTCCAGCTTGAGTAATGTCTACTTTATTCAGGCTAAAATAAAGCCATAGGTCTTGCACTTGTTGACTTCCAGCTGACAAAAGAGTTCTGTAAGAAGGCACAGATCTAATTAGCACAGTAAGTCCTGCCCAGTTCAAAGCCATAAAAATGGAGATAGCTTTTCTTCATTCCCACTTCACATGCAATTGGAGTCAGTGTAGGGCTACATAAAATGCCCAGCAGACAGACTGTACTAAGCATTTAGCAGGCCTTGGGGAGGGCTCGTTTCCTCAATTAAGAAAATGAAAGAAAGCAAGTGAGGCTCATAGCATGATATGCATGCGAAGTGAATGATGCTTAAAAAGAATCATTTCACGAGTTTTTTTGGTCTAGAAGGCAGCAAATAGCGTGTATTAGATATCATAATTAAGGTTACAAAAGTCTTATATACAGATTTGCAGCTGAGACATTGCTCATTTACATGAAATACCATTAATCTGTTAAGCAAGCTCTCAATGCATTAGTCCAGCTGCAAGAGTCTTAATCACACGAATGAACTCCTTTGCTTGACCTTATGCTCAATTGAACTTTGGACCTGCCATTAGTCCTTGACCAGTTCAGCTGCCATTAGCCCTTGAAAACAATGATCAAACTCAAGGCTTGGCCCAACTGTACTGAACACAGAAAAATAATGCTTGTTTTGCCTATAACAAATATATTAGATTTGTTTTAAATAAAAGACTATTTAAAAAGCTGCTGAACAGTCCATGTTAACCAGAACACAAACCTTTTGTGCAAAATTTTAAATATAACTAAGAAAAGTTACTTTGAGTTGTAAGACATAATCTACTGCGGTTTAAGCCCAGCCAGCAACTCAGAACCATGCAGCAGCTTACTTACTCCTCCCCTTCTTCCTCCCCCAGCTACCAGAGTGCTGGGGAAGAGAATCAAAAGAATGTAACCCCCACGGGTTGAGATAAGAACAGTCCAGTAACTAAGGTATAACACAAACCACTGCTGTACCACCAATAATAATAATGATAAGGGAAATAACAAGGGAAGAGAATACAGCTGCTCACCATCCACTGATAGATACTCAGTCCAACCCGAGCAGTGATCTAGCCCTTCCGGGTAACTGCCCCCAGTTCATATACTGGGCATGACATGCTGTGGCATGGAATACCCTTTTGCTAGTTTGGGTCAGGTGTTCTGTCTCTGCGTCCTCCCAACTTCCAGTGCCCCTCCTCACCGGCAGAGCATGACACTGAGAAAACTCTTGATCAGAGTAAACATTACTTAGCAAGAACTAAAAACATTGGTGTGTTATAAGCCCTGTTCCAAAACTCAAGTTGGAAATGCAGCACTGCACCAGCTACTATAGAGAAAAACGACTGCTACTATTAAACCCAGGACATCTGCTTTATTACTTCTTGGCTTCTGTTGTGTCTGTTTCATGTACTTATGCTATTACGACCTCTGGCATTCAGTATAAAGATGATTTGCCTCCTGCATGCCAGCAGTAAATACAGACAAGCTATGGTGGTGCACAGACCTTACCCTGTGCCCCAGTCTTTTGGGCTACTCTAAGAATTCCACTCAGGAATTCCCATCAGGCCTTGGCCTTTGTGTAACAAGTTAGATGATGAAGTGTCCCTTGACAGTACCAGAAACTTTGATTGCTAAGGAGGGAGGCACTGATCATACGAGGGATTCCTGTTCCCTGGCTAGATTAAGTGGGAAGCAAGAACAGAGAATCAGTTATCCCCTGAAAGCCTCAGAGCATTCCTTCCCTTGATTGTAGACAAACTGGAACCATAGGAACCATACCATTGTCACTGGAGTTCTGAAAAGTTTCTAGTAATTGCCAACTTGGCTTGTGGCCAGGATGAAAATTTACTAATGACTAAAGCCAATCATCTTGCAAACCTATGAACACTGGTTTTAACTGAGGTCCTTTGAGCTCTCCTGGACTGCAATGAGCTATGAACAGCATCTCCCTCTGGGTGGCACACCCCACAGAGATCACACGCTTGAGTTTGTGATGATTGGAGAAATCACTGACAAAAGCTGACAGTGCGGCCTGGGCCAAAGAATCAACCACTCATTTCAGCTTGATTGCACCTCGATTTTCCTTTTATACATTCTATTAGATATAAAAAGTTGACCAAGCCCAAGACTAAGATTAAACCTGGCCACAACACAACGAGGTTCTTCTGGGAGTTCAGAGAGCAAAGGGCTCTATTCTAAACTATGTGACTCAACAGGACAGTCTTCCTCATGTCTCAATTTTTATCTTAATTTTAACACAACTTTCTTTTGTATGATTCATCCATGTAATAAGCAACAGAATGAACCTTGCCACTGAATTCTGTTAAGTTGCACTTTTATAGATTCATACTAAAACTGTTCCTGCTATCTTTGCCAGCCACTCTTCAAGCAACCTTAAACTACCCATTTCATGACACAAGCTTTGCTGTATGAAAGCACACAATATAATGCTAAAACCATACAAATTTGCAGTTAGATATACAGAGTGCGGGTTTTGGGAGTTCTGTTTTGTTTTTCTAAGATCTTATTTCAACTGTCTTATTTTTCTCCAGAAAGTAAGACTGTCCTTTTCATCAAGCCAAACACTGGCTTGAAACATATAGAAAACACTGCCCATTAAAGCCTGAAGTTCTAATACTGAAGTTTTAAATTATTAGTTGCTACAAGATCAGGTCTCTTCTATTGTCTCAGACCAAAAAAATGTAGTTACAGTAATAAAATGTAGTAAGTAGAGATCACACCTATAACATCTGAGTATTCAACACATCAGAGCAGACATCTATAAGCTCATCTAGCAGCAGAGCCATTAAAAGGTCAGTTTGCTTTATGTTTAAGGAAGAACACCTGTTAGAATTAATTCAGTTTAAATAAAACAAAATAAAGCACTGAGAACATAAATCAATATTTGCATTTAGTTCCAGTTCATTGGTTTACATAAGATAAAACCCTAGTACCAGAGAAGTGAATAAAAACTGCAAGTGCTTGGTCAACCTTCATTTAACTTGAAGTTAGTTGTACCTATTTTCACTCTGCATCTACTATCCTTAAAAAAAAAAATACAAAAAAACCAACCAAACAAACAAAAAAACCAAAAAAAAAAACCAAAAAAAAAAAACCAAAAAAAGAGCAGTTGTATTTAGAAAAATCCAGTTCCTACCTTCAAAATAAATTTCACTTGGCAACATATTCTATATGATCACAGAGCACAGAAGTAGGTTCTACAACAGTTACTCTAATCAATTTTCACTATCAGGTATTAAAAGTGGCAGGTATTCCAAGGCAAGCATTACATTTCTACTTTCTATAAAAATTGTGTTTTCACTAATGCTTTAAGTTAATAATTACAAAAGAAATTTTTCTTTCATTTACAGAAACACTTTAATGGCCTGACTGTATCTGTATTAACATAACTCCACTACAGCCTGTTGATCACATTAACATTCCCACTTAAGAAACATCCATCTATATTCTATTTACACTAGGCTAGTACAGGGACAGCATATCAGTATCTTCTCTACCTCTTTCCTATTAAGAATTGAGAACCTTTCTCAAAGAAATACCATGCATCAACACATGCTAATGATGACAAATCAAAGACATCATTTATACAGGCCAACTCTTGTATTCAACATATCAGAACACCAGCCTAAAGCATCAGTATTCAAAATACTCAAAAAAAGTCATGAAGCATATAGGTGGAATTTGCAAAGTTTATTTCAGCCCAACCCCAGTTCCGACTACGAAACAACAAAGTCTGAGGAAATCAAACTATTTGAATTTCTCCCTGAAAAGTCAAAACTAATGAGTTTACTAATGCCAGCGAATACATTCTCTCAGCAGATACTAGCAAAGCCAAAAGGCTATTTACAAGAAAAAAGACCCATTCAACCTCCTTAGTGATCTCATTTTGAAAGAGAACAGATTTTTCTCTCCTCAACTCTGATGCAAAGGATTTTCTCTATTTTTTATCGGAAAAAAAATGCATTAAGTATTAAAAAAAGGCATAAAAAATAAATGTGGGTGAATGGCTTATTTGAAGTACGGCAGAGACAGAAAAGTCCATCCCCCTTGGGAAGCTACATGAACACCTTCAAAACATATTTGAAGATGAGTTTATTAAATACAAGAGAACCACCTTGCAAAAGAGACCACAGCCTGATAGACTGGGGGAAAAAAAAAAACCCCAACCAACCAACAACAAACCTAATGGTCATGTTATCTCCACTAGCATAAAAATTACTAAAAATTAAATATTATCTTTCCCAGTAATACAAGTAGGAAGAAAACCTGAGGAGTTAATAAGACCTTTTAGAAGCAAAGTCAGAATTCAGTAGTTACAGAATACTGATAATAAACACTTGTCCTGTATTCTCATCTTATCTTTCCCATCAATTAACAAACACTTTCAAGACTTTCTATAAGTATATAAAGGCATACACAATTTAACTCTTCTTTCCAGCTCCTTCAGAGCTGAAAGCTTGCCAGAACGAGAACAAAGTGAGAACTTTAGCCTGAAAAAACACGGTCCATTCTGAAGGCCATAAATCTTTCACTAAGATCAATTTCTGAACAAGAAAACAAAGCAATCAATACAATTCATGGTGACCTTAAACACCACTATTAGTATTGCAATGCCTAGTACTGATGGAAACTGTGAAAAAAGTGTTTCTATGCAGAGGGAAAGGAAGGGCAAAGGTAACGTGTAAAAAACCAAATCCACCTTTATGTTTCACTGGTGATGGCTAATTTTAAGACCTACGTATGTGTAAAACCATCAGGAGATTTTAAAAATAAGTAAAATGCATTGTTACATATGGTTTCTACTAAAAAAAAAAAAAAGGCAATTTCTTCAAATGAATTAAGTTGTAAGCAAGCTGTTTTCTGGATATAGCTATAGATCAAAACTTCATATTAGACTGAAGCAAACACACAAAAAGATTGAGCCACTTATTACAGCTGATCCTGCACATATCACATAGGAAATAAAAGAAATGAATTTATCTTACCTTCAGGTGCATCTGCATCACAGTCTTTAGACACATATGTCACATTCCCTGGCTGGCCACCAACTGTCTTATTACTCTGTGTTACAAACAAGGAAAATTAGTACATTAGCCTACCAGCAACGTTCTTCATACACAGTGATAATCCCTGAAACAAACATCTCCTGCTAAATTATTAACTTTATGAAAAAGGCTTTGACAGAGCTCTTACAATATTCACAAGCATTAAGACTACTTTTGAACTGCATATGCAAAGTAAGCTGTAAGTGTTACAACATGAACATTTTTAAGTATGCTTTCATTTAGGAAAAATAATAGCTTGTGTTCTTTTTGAAGACTCATGAAAAATAAAAGCTTTATCTCAAATTAAACCTTTTGTACTGCGCATAAAATGAATCTGGAATTCAACTTCGGTGCTGAAGGCACCACGGAAGTGTTAAGCTTTCATAATGATACCAAATATAGAAATCTTCTGGTCTAAAAGCCAGATGATTGTATCTGATATTCTTAGATAGCCAGAGTGGAGGAAGATGAATTAAGCTCAAGTGAACTATCGAAAACCCAAATGCTCAAGTTTAAATTTCTCCTACATTTGAAAAGATGACCTGCCAGAGACTACTGAAACTTTTAATGCACATTTACTTTCAGCAAATGATTTTAGTAGAGGTCAGTGCAAATCCTTTGTTCACCAATTTCTTCATGCAGTAATTCTGTTCAAATACCTACAAATATTCAGTTCAGTTCATATCATACCTACTGTATTTACTTTCAATCCCATGATTTCCTAAACAGGAAGCCCACTAAGGAAATCAGTAAGGGTCAACACTGTTTCTTCTTCAGGCTGAAGAAACAATGTCCCTTAAAACCTACCATAAGTCAGCACAAGCTGATACTTAAAACTGTTTATCTGACAACTAAAGTTTCAGTATTAAGTAAATTCAGCTTTAAATCTACGCATTCAAGAGAAACAACCACATGTCTATACCCTAAAAAAGCAGCAGTCTGTATGAGCAGTTAGTTTCAATTCATACAAACACATGGAAGCATGGAGACCACTACTCCCTTAGAAAAAACTGGTCCAAAAGGAGTACAATTAAGTACAGAAATCAGGAACTAAAGTGGAAAGAACAGTACAAGAATAATGAGTAGCCAGAAAAATAGGATAAGAACAGAATACATGAAATTCCAATTATTCAGTGCACACTCAGCAGTGGCCCATCTCCAGGATGTATTCTAGGTGGTGCTCACCACTGCAGCTTATACTGCTCAGTCATAAAGAGTACTGCTTTCAGAAGAACAGCATTACACACTGTACAGGCAGACATACAAAAAGCACAGAACAATCCTCCTATTTCAAAATTCCACCTTACCTTTATTCAATTTGCTTTTTACACCGTAAGAACTGAAAATACAACACTCAACAATAGCTAGACCTGTGGGTTTCCTTTTGGAACATCTATGCTTTTTTGCAGGTCTAATGTCAGTATTGCTCTCCATGAACACTCCTGTGATTTAAGACTTCTGACATACCTGGATTCAACTCTAAATGCTTTTCACAAGCTGGAGGCACTGGGGTGTACCTTAAAGTCATAAAACCAGCCTCTTTTTCCCTAGCAATCCTTTCTTTTCTCTTATACAAGAAACAACCTTTTAAGCGTCCAATGAAGTATTTCCATCTTTTCACAAAGCAGACATGAAAACCCCCAAAACCAACAACGTATTCCAAACCAGAGATACAAAGTATAGCATTTCATAGTATTAACCCTTCCTAATAAGAAATTAAGGGCCACATTTGCCATGCTAAGAGGAATGTTAATCTGCAGTAACTCAGCTGACTATCATTTTAATTTTTATGTGGCCAGTGTCCTGGGTTTGGCAGTAGCAGTCGTTTTTCTCCTTCTTGGTAGCCAGTGTGGAGCTGTGTTGTTTTTTTCCTTTGGACTTTCGGCTTGTGAGCAGCGCTGATAACACCAATGTTTTAGTTACTGCTTAGTACATTTTGGTCTGGCCAAGGACTTTCTGAGTCTCATGCT